>JAJIBD010017118.1:0-18920 GCA_021461705.1 Cryptotis parvus
TCAAAAATCTTGTGAATGCTAGACATGTGCCTTCCACTTGAGCCATACCAGTGGGCCCCGTTCCGATTATTTCTAATTCATAACTATTATGTTTCTGGAAATATATGAAGCTTTGAAAAAATAGTTATATAAAAGACTCCTTTAGTTTATGGAGGAGGGAAAAATAGAATTCACTTTCTACAAGTTAACACAATTAAAACATTCTCAGAATAGGTTTGTTTTATTCTCCTTTAGCTGAATCTAAATATTTTAAACTTATTTAAGTCTTAAAAGGACAGTAAAATTATGCAAGAAGATAGTTATTTCAAAATGCACCAGATATCTCATCAGTAGAATAATACAGTAATAAATCATTTTTATGAAGAATAATATCAATGATTGATAGGATAAAATGAATCATATAATTTGATTTATATGGAGAATCAAACCAGGGTTTCTCATCCTTA
Organism: Cryptotis parvus; assembly: GCA_021461705.1. Lineage (NCBI taxonomy): Eukaryota > Metazoa > Chordata > Mammalia > Eulipotyphla > Soricidae > Cryptotis > Cryptotis parvus. The sequence continues at coordinate 447 of JAJIBD010017118.1, forward strand.
AGCAGCTTTGTTAAGGACTCTGAGACCAAAAGCAAGGAGTTCTGCAGTCATGCAGTTAAAGATAACATGCATGATAAATTGCTATATTATTAGAAAGTCTTACACACTTTAAGGAGGGGATGGGTTGCCTTTATTCTGCATAGTTTGGTTGTTTATTCTCAACGTCTCAGCTATAAGCTCTTTAGAAAAAATTATTCTGAAATTTAGCATAGTAACACTTAAAATTTTATGCCTTATTAGCTATATCCTAAAGTCATAAGAAAGTATAAATGATTTAGTATTAAAAACTGTCAAAGGAAATGGAATCCTTTATTTTGAAATAAATATTAAACATATAAAATTAACCTCAAATGAGGTACCTGGCTCACACTTTTCCAAAAATAATTGAAATGGCATTTTTGTCAGAGAAATGATTTTGAACAAATGCAGAATGTAATTATATCTTAATTTAAAAATCAAAAGTAAAAAGTACTCCCTAAATGGTTTTAATTTTGTGTATACTTGATAACTCATAAACAAAAAGCTAAGAGGTTTCATCATAAATTGGACAAGATTTTATGCATTCACATACAGTGTCATCTTAGAGAGCCACATACATAATTATGTTAGCATCTCAACTACCATTTTGGGCTAGTAACAGTAGTTAGCTTCTATATCACTAGACTTACGACAGTTTCAGTAGCTGATGTCATTCTCCAAATGAAATTAGAAACAGCCAATTGGCATCATGATATGCTGTCAAACTTCTTTCAACTGTTTTTAGTGATTTAGTAGTTTTGACATAAAATATATAATGGTCTTGGTTTAAATAAACTTAATACCTGCATAATCTATTAGCCTATCCATTCTCTTTTTTTTTACTTTTATTTATTTTTTGTTTTTAGGGACACACTTGGTGATACTTGGAACTTGCTCATGGTTTTATGCTCAGGGATGGCTCAGGAGGGGCTCTAGGAACTGCATGTGGCAAGCATCCTACCCACTGCACGATCTCACCACTGCCTCTAAAAAAACATTCACCAAGAAATTACCACTATGCCTGAAATTCCTGCAGATTTCTGTGAAATTTGCCTCTTTAATTCCCATTTTTACACATGGCTAAAGGTAATAAAAATACCCATTTTTATAGAAGGGGACCATCTGGGATGTCAGGGATCAAATCTGGCCAACCACATGCAATGTAAGTGATCTACCTGCTGTAACTAACTATTTGACTTTTTATTTCTATTGGGTCATACCCAGAGATGCTTGGCTTACTCCTGACTCTGAGCTGAGGAATTACTCCTGGTGGTGCCTAGGGAACCATGGGGGATTCCGGGTATCATATCTGGGTTGGCCATATGAAGGCAAGCACCTTATCTGCTATACTATCATTCCAGGCCCTCTTTTTAATTTTAAAATCACAGTCAGCTGTGGGCCAGAGCCATATAGTCCAGTGGGGAGGAGTTTGTCTTCCACACGGCCGACCCGGGTTCTATTCTCTGGCATCTTATATGGTCCCCCAAACACTGCCAGGAATAATTCCTGAGTGCAAAGCCAGGAATAACCCCTGAGCATTGGTTAGGTATGACCCAAAAAGAATAAAATCATAGTCAGCACCCTTCATTATGGGAGCATCAATATTAACATTATTGTGAATCACAATGACTAAATACGCTTTCGAAAGTGAAAAAATAATAAAATGAATGCCATTGTATACTGTTTGGGGAACACCGTCACTTTCAGGGGTTAAAGGGTTAATATCCTAATTAAAAGACAGTTGGGGAAACAGTTGAGGGAAACAGTTAAGCTAATCAGTTGAGCCCTGGATTCTGAGCCTGACCTGAGAGAGAGAATTACAGGATGAGAGAGCTGACTTGCTCAGGGGCAGTGTTTGTAGAGAGTTTGGAGAAAGTCTTGGGGAGTTTTTGGAGATAGAGGTTGCTGGAGAGAATTTGCTGGCATAGAGAGAGAGAAAAGAGAGTGGGGCTTGCTAGACAGCCTGCTGGGAGAATCTGGGTGTGCCTGCCTGCATGAGAAACTGCTGGAAGAGAAAGAGAAGTTCTTGGGCTAAGGTGGTGTGGGAGACAGATAGAAGAAATATTAAATACTGTCAGTCAGCAACAGCTGAAAACTTACAGTATATTGGCTTAAAACAAACTATTATTTTCACTATCACTATCCTATAACGATCCTCCCGTTGATCATCTATTTGCTAGAGCGGGCGCCAATAATATCTCCATATGTCCTGTCTCATGCTAGTAGAGCCCAAGGGCATCTGCTCGTCCAGGAACATAAGGAGCCTCAAACCATTATATTAGGTCATGGGAATGAACTAATATAATTGTTACTGGTATTTGGCGTATCATATAAAACACGAGCAGCTTGCCAGGCTTTGCCATGCAGGTGGCATACCCTTTGTAGTCACCTCTAAATATAGCATTTATAGATGAACCGTGCGGCGCCAAGTGGCCGTGCGAGACAGGCTGTGATAGGCTGTCACTGGGTGAAGTTCTGAGAGAGAGGGAAGTCCGGATGTGGAAATGGCGGCCCGATGAAGTGGGGGCTCATCTGGCTTGTTGTGTGGCTCTGCTGGGGTGGCCGGGCCAGGGCGGGAACCCACCATCCCTCCCAGGCACCTCGTGAGCAGCTGGGCACAGGGAGCGCAAGTAGCAGCTCTGCCCCATGTCTGTAAGTCTCTGGATCAGCATACCTGGGCCGGATTGAAAAAAAAAAAACCTCCTGCAGGGTGGAACTTGATGAGATGGGCTGTGATAGGCTGTTGCTAGGTGGAGTTTTGACAAGAGGGAAGTCTGGATGTGGAGAATGGCGGCCCTCATGGAGTTCAGGGGTCGTCTGTCTTATTGTGAGGCTCTTCTGAGGTGGCGGGCCAGGGCTAGAACCCGCCATCCCCTCCCGGGTGCCTCGTAAGTGGCTGGACACAGAGGAGAGTGAGTAGCAGCTCTGCCCCATGTCTGTTAGTCTCTGAATCAGCATACCTGGGCCAGATTGAAAATTACTACTGCAGGGTGGGTGTCAATGATCCGGGCTGTGATAGGCTCGTCTGCTGTATGGAGTTCTGGGTCGGATTGAAAAAATAAACTGCTGCAGGGTGGGTGTCGATGATCCGGGGTATGATAGGCTTGTCTGATGGATGGAGTTTTGACGAGAGGGATTCCGGATGTGGAAAATGTTGGCCCTCATGGAGTGTGGGGGTCCTCTGGCTTGTTGGGAGGCTCTGCTGGGGTGGCAGGCCAGGGCTAGAACCCGCCATCTCTCCTGGACACTTCGTGAGCCGGCTGGGCACAGGGAGAGTTGGTAGCAGCTCTGATCCATGTCTGTGAGTCTCTGGATCAGCATACCTTTCTCAGTACTGATGGGGCGGCCCTGCCCAAGCTACTCCTTGTATACTTCGGTCTGCACAGTTGTGTGCACGCTCGGGGTGTGCCCCGATTCCCAGCACAGCAACCCCCCAATTGTGATGCCGCGCCACGTGAAGCCACAAAGGTCCCGGAAAAGAGTGGCCCGGCATTTAAAACTTTATTTAAATATCATGACTTATAAGTTGTTCACAGTTCAATTGTTTCAAGTATTCAATATTCTAATACCAACCCTACTGATAATGTGCCCTTACCATCAACAAAGACTGTAGTTTCCCACACCACCCCAAGCCTGATCTCTTAGTAGGATTGATTAATTTACTTTATATTGCCTATTACAACATGTCTCATAATGGAGTTGCTATAGTCATGACTTTTTTTTTAAATTAAACCGCTATGTGCAAAGTGTGCCATCTGTAGTGTTGCTTTCAGTTATTGAATTTATTAAACTTATTGGCCTTCTACTCATTTTTTGACAAAGTTGTTTGTGTTGCTAAAGACATTATTAGTCAACCCCTGCCACACCATCATTGCAACTTCCCACCACCATCGTATCCAACTTTCCTAGCCACCACTTAAGTCAGTCCCTATAATAGATCATCAATTATTTTGTATTGCTTAGTATAGGTAATTTTCTAAAAATGATTAAGAAATGTTTTCTTAGTAGAAAGTTAGTGAAAATTATTCAATCTCACCATGGGAGAGATTGAATGGCTATTAAGCCCTTGTATGAGAAATTGCTGATATATTGTTATAGGATAGGCATTGTGTGTGTATATTTTGTTATTGGTTGTCTTCTGTTTTGCATCCACTAAATGTGGTGTGCTACTTGGTATGCTACTCTGTATAACAGTATTTGAGATGCTGCGACTGCATGCTCCGGGATTTCAAAATGTTTAACAGACTGATAAGGCTGAGCAATTTTTTAACTTGGAGGTAGCTTTAGGGTATGGGCATGACTGCTGGGCAAAACAGTAGAACAGGGAGATGGGGTAGGGAGCCCCCCATGAAAGTCCGGAGATTTCAGTCACAAAATTCATATATCTGAGTTTTTCAACAGATTAATTCATGGGTGGAGTCTGACTTGAACATGGTGGCAACTGTGGAGTATGGAAGTTTTAGTTGGCTGGGGCTCTGTTGGGCCAGGCCAGGAAGTCACCCTTCCAAGCACCTCAGTGACAGCTTGGTGTGGGGTCCAGAAGCATTTCCGCTCAACATATCAATTTTAGTTTTGTCCTTTAACTAAACCTGATAAGCATAATGAAAACACCAGAGGAGACTTGGACAGTTAAAAAAATACAAGACTGAAAATTTAAAGATAATCCTTGATCACTTGACATCCTGTTATTTGTTTATTTGCTTGAGTGGGCACCAGTAGCGTTTCCATTTTACCCTATCACATGCCAATGTAGCCCAAAGGAATCTGCTCACTCCAGAAATACAAAGAGCCTCAATACAAAGAGTTCAGGGTCTTGACGAAGAAATCTGATCATCTTGTAGGTGGGTGGCCTCGTGATCTTTTGACGTCCCATGGAATCCAGTCGGTAATGGCTCTAGTCCAGTGGTCATCTCCAAATCGCATTACATGTCCAGCCCATCTGATTTTCGATGCCTTGGTAAACAAGACAGTGTCCCTGACTCTAGAACAGCAATGGAGATTGGAACTCCAGATTCCTTCTCTCACTTGAGTGAGGCAGGATATTCTAAGCATAGCTCTTTCAATTCCTCTTTGGGAGACACGGATAGCATTCTCATCCTGCTTTCATAGGGCCCAGGTCTCTGAGACCTATGTTAATGCAGGAGAAAGGTGGAGTCCAAGAGATGTGCCTAGAGATGGAGGTTCTTTGTCTTTTTAACTATTTATTTGATGCTATTGAAGGCATTCCATGCCACTCTCTTCCTCCTGTGCAGCTCAGGTGCTAGGTTGTTCATCATGTTAAGTTCTTGACCTAGGTACACATAACTGCTGCATCAGAGATGTTTGTTCCATTGAGAGTAAATGGAGCCTCTGGAAATAATTTGTTTTTTATGAACATTGTTTTGTTGAGATTCAGCTGTAGGCCTATATTTCCACATTCTTGGTCAAAGTTAGCCAGAATTTGTGCCGCTTGGCTAATGTTTGGTGTTATTATAATGATGTCATCACCGAAGCGGAGGTGGTGTAGTTGCTGACCAACTATCTTTACTCTCTCTCTATATTATATTAAAGAGAATATATAGAAATATAACCTGTATTAAAATATTAGAATAACTGATATTTTAAGAAACTTTATAGGGGCCAGAGAGATAATACAGGAGGTAGGGCCTTTGTTTTGCACAGGGCCAACCCAGGTTTGATCCTTGCATCTCATATGGTCCTCTGAACACTGTCAGGGGGTATTTCTTAGTGTAGAACCAGGAGTAAAACTTACATTGTCAGTGTGACCAAACATCCACCATCCCACCAGAAAAAATAATCTTTATATTACTCAGTACAATTGACAGAATAAATTCAACACACATCAAGGTGCAACAGCACTTGGGAAAGAAATAGAATAAGCAATACTAAATTATTTATGGAACAAGAATTATCCTAAAAAATCACAAGAAAAAGCAAAACTGAAGATAATGTTCTATGTGTTTTCAAGTGCTACTGAAAAATTATCATAATCTGTTGCAGAACATCTAAAAGCCTCTGCATCTGCCCTGGATTGCCTCCCACAGGTCACTTTGTAGATAGGGGATAGTTTAAATGTGGCACTTTATCTGACCATGTATTCTGTACTGGCTGGTATAAATCTTCTCTCATGCTACCACAATCATCATGGGACTAGCTCAGTCTTAATGGCATATATGCCTGGACACGTTGGATCTCTAAGTAATTTGACCAGAGAGAAATGTTGTTTGCCTCTAAGCAAGCAAGCATGGCACCCTGATAACTCAAAGGCAACTAAAATACAAAACTACCATGAAGTAGACCAGACTCTTGTGAAGGCTTGAAGAAATATTTAACTGGCATTAGTATAGTCTTTGGTACAGAGGCATGCCATCTCAGAAACCCCCTTCTCTACCTTATAAAGGCATTTCCAGGCAGATCTTGGCTCAAGACATTAGCCTATAAAAGGGCCTAGGTGAGGTGCTGGGAGAAATCACCTGAGGGCATTTGACCCTCCCATAATAGTTGGAGGTCTCAGTTGCAGGGTATAAAACTAGGCTGCTTCCTCTCTCGCACCCTCTCTCTTTTTGGGCTCTTTTTTGGGGGCTTGCACTCTTCTTGGGAGTCTTGTCTTTGTCTCCTCTTTACAGGGCCTTAACACGTGGTGGTCGACATCTTGGCCTACATATGGCTGGGGTTTTAGCCGGGAACCCTAAGTACAGGGTTTTTCCTACTGCTGATTTGTATGCCTGAACCTGTGATAAGTAAAGCATTTTAAAACTGCATCGGATTCCTGAGTCTTCATCCACTCCCCGCCCGGCTTTGGAGGTAGAAGGGAACTTCGCGTCCCGGTACCGTCGGGGACCCCAGCGGCGTTCCCGACAATAATCAAAAGAGCATAAAATGCAGATCCATGAGCAGAAAAGAGAGTGCAGTAATAAACTCTTCAAATATATGTATATATGTATATATGTATATATGTATATATGTATATATGTATATATGTATATATGTATATATGTATATATGTATATGTATATATGTATATATGTATATATATATGTATATATGTGTATATGTATATATGTGTATATATATGAATATTTTACACAGTAGTCAAGAATACTCAGTGAATTTATGTCTGAAACTCAATCATGAACAACTCTGTGATTGATGGTGATTCAATAAGTTAAAAAACCTCAATGAGGAAAGGATATGTGCTTTAATAATTGGTGCTGGGAAAACAAATTTAAACTGAGATTTTATTGCTCTCATACAACCAAAATTACAGTGAGTTATTTTGTGAGTTACAGTGAGTTATATTCCAGTTAAACAAGACCGGGAAACAAACTTTCAGAAAGGAAGTTAGAGAATGTGCTCTAAAATTTGAGTCTTTGTAATATTTCTGTGGTCTAACACCAAAACCAAAGGCTACAAAAGGAAAAAAGAAAGCCTAGGCACATCAAATGAAACATCAGCAAAGCTAAATGGCAAACTGAATAAGTGAAAATGTTTGCAATTGGTGTATCTAAGAAGAAATATTAAATACTAAGAAATATATGCATATATAATATAATGGTAAGAACTCATAAAATCCAGTTGAGAACCAAACCAATTTAAAAGAGAACAGAAGAATCAAATAGAAATTTCCCTAGGGGAAACAGGTACAAGAAGATGTCACTTGATCACTTGACATCCCGTTATTCATCAATTTGCTCGAGCGGACACCAGTAATATTTCCATTTGACTCTATCACGTGCCAGTGTAGCTCAATGGCATCTGGTTGATTCAGGAATACGAAGAGCCTCAAACTGCTCATTCAGGGTCTTGACGAAGTAGTCTGACCATCTTGTAGATGAGCGGCCACGTGATCTTTTGACGTCCCGTAGGATCCAGTTGGTAACAGCTCTAGTCCAGCGGTCGTCTCCAAATTGCATTACATGTTCAGTCCATCTAATTCTCGATGCCTTGGCAAACAACACAGAGTCCCTGGCTCTGGAACAGTGACGGAGGTTGGAGCTCCAGATTCCTTCTTTCACTTGAGTGAGGTGTGATATTTCAAGCATAGCTCTTTCGATTCCTCTTTGGGAGACCCAAATAGCATTCCCATCCTGCTTTCGTAGGGCTCAGGTCTCTGAGGCATATGTTAATGCAGGGAGAATGGTGGAGTCAAAGAGATGTGCCCGAGCCAGAGATTCTTTGTTCTTTTGGCTATTTCTTCGATGTTTTTTGAAGGCAGTCCATGCCACTCTCTTCCTCCTGTGCAGCTCAGGTTTTAGGTCGTTTATCATGTTGACTTCTCGACCTAGGTACACATAACTGCTGCATTCAGAGATGTTTGATCCATTGAGAGTGAATGGGGCCTTCGAAACTAGTTCATTTATCATGAACATAGTTTTGTTGAGATTCAGCTGTAGACCTATCTTTCAACATTCTCGGTCAAAGTCAGCCAGCATTTGTGCCGCTTGGCTAATGTTTGGTGTTATTAGAATGATGTCATCAGTGAAGCGGAGGTGGTGTAGTTGCAGACCGTACAAGAAGAGATAGTCCACTTTATGAACTACTAGGGAAATGCAAATCAAATCCACAATGAGATAAGTATCACATCTATTTGAATGGATTTTATAAAAATTTAAGCAAATAAAGAGGATGTAGAAATAGGGGAAACCTCCATTATTAGTGGAATGTAGATCGCCACAGCCCTAGAGAAAAGTTCTCATTTCCAGAAAAAGAAAGGACGACAGAATCATAATGGATCACTTGATCACTTGATCACTTGACATCCTGTTATAGATTTGCTCAAGCAGGTGCCAGTAACATTTCCATTTGCCCCTTTCAAGTGCCAGTGTAGCCCAATGGCATCTGGTTGCTTCAGGAATATGAAGAGCCTCAAACTTCAGGGTCTTGACGAAGTCTGACTATCTTGTAGGTGGGCAACTGTTGGGGAATGCCGCTGGGGTCCCCGATAGTACCAGGAAGCGAGTTCCCTTCTATCTCCAAAGCTGGTGGGGAATGGATGAAGTTTTAAAATGCTATACATATCACAGGTTCAGGCTTACAAATCAGCAATAGGTAAAACCCGGTGCTTAGGATTCCTGGCTAGAATCCCAGCCACGTGTAGGCCAAGAGGCAGCCACCAAGTGTTAAGGCCCTGTAAAGAGGAGACAAAGACAAGACTCCCAAGAAGAGTGCAAGCCCCAAAAGAGAGCCGAGAGAGAGAGAAAGAGAGAGAGAGAGAGAGAGAGAGAGAGAGAGAGAGAGAGAGAGAGAGAGAGAGAGAGAGAGAGAGAGAGGAAGCAGGCTGGTTTTATACCCCTGCAACTCAGACCTCCCACTATTATGGGAAGCAGGAAGGGTCAAATGCCCTTAGGTAATTTCTACCAGCACCTCACCTAGGCCCTATTATATGCTAATGTCTTGAGCCAAGATCTGCCTGGAAATGCCTTTATAGGGTAGAGAAGGGGGTTTCTGAGATGGCATGTCTCTGTACCAAAGACTAATACTAATGCCAGTTAAATATTTCTCCAAGCCTTCACAAGAGTCTCGTCTACTTCATGGTAGTTTTGTATTTTAGTTTCCTTTGAGTTATCAGGGAGCCATGCTTGCTTGCTTGGAGGCAAACATCATTTCTCTCTGGTCTAATTACTTAGAGATCCAAGGTGGCCAGGCAAATATGCTGGTAAGATCTAGCTAGTCCCATGATGATTGTGGTAGCATGAGAGAATATTTATACCAGCCAGTACAGAATACAGGGTCAGATAAACTGCCACATTTAAACAACCCCCTATCTACAAAGTGACCTGCAGGAGGCAATCCAGGGCAGATGCAGAGGCTTTTAGGTGTCCTACAATAGGCGGCCACGTGATCTTTTGACATCTCATGGAATCCACTCTGTAACGGCTCTAGTCAGCGGTCGTCTCCAAATCGCATTACATGTCCAGCCCATCTGATTTTCGATGCCTTGGCAAATGAGCTGATTAACCTTGGATCAGCTGTGCATAAGACAAGTGCCTTAGCCGCAGTACTATCACCTTGGCCCAGCAACGTTCAGTTTTTTGTTTTTAACCACAACTGAGAAACTGCCAGGGGCTCCCTCTTGGCTCTATGCTTGGGAGACCATGCAGTGCCTAAGTGTTGAGCTGAGGCTTCCTGTCAGCAAAGAAGGCACTAAACCCTTTAATCCATCTATAATATAAAGGGCTTAGTTAAAGAGGCTTCCACATATAGGTTGGTAAAAGGGGCCTCCAGAATTTGAAGCTTGTCTTTTCCTTCACTTGAATTTTAGAAAGCTTTTTATTCTTCAGGAAGTTACTAAAAGTATACCATAGACTGACTTTTGTAAATAGTGCAAACTGATCAGCAGAGACTTAAGGTCTTCAAAAACATTTTAAGGCAGGTCTATTTCAAAAAGAATGCATCATATCAGGAATGTTTGAAGTATCAAGGAATAAGTTAGATGAATGATAACTGATAGTGAAACTGGTAATAACAAACATTTAGATACTGAGTCTATGGAAATGGTAATTTCAGAAATAGTCTGAGAAATAATTTTGAAAGAAACAGAATCTTTACCTTTGAAAAACAAAGAAGCATCTCTCTGAAGTAGTAGGTTTATTGTCAAGACTGATTTATTTTTGAAACTATGATTAAAATATTTATAGTCTATGATCTATGTCCCAAAGTTTTAAAAACATTGATTAAAGGTTATTCTTTACAACTGGGTTTCAGGTGTCAGGCAAAGGTCTATGAATACATTCGTGACACACTAACATGTTTATTTGTGGGTGAAGCAGGAATAGTGAAGGGAAGTAGAATTCATCTGTTAGCCTAGTTATTTCCTTTATTACTTTAAAATTAAAAAATCAGAAACATATGAAATTAGAACACTGAACAGAGAGCCTACAACCTGCTTTATGGGTGCCAGACAGTGTTAATTAAAAAGGAAAAGAATTGATTCTGCTGTAGGATAGAAATGGTTAAAATTTATAAAGTGATCATATATTTGCTCCCCTGTGTTGTTCATCGCAGCATTATTCACAATTTATAAAACACACAGCCAAACTAAATGCCTATCAGCAAATAACTGGATAATGAAGCTGTGGATAAATACTCAGTTGAATCCTACGCTATCCTTTAAAATGACAAAATTATGCCTCTGGGACAAAATAAATAGAACTTGAGGTATTATATTAAGTGAAATAAGTAAGGAAGTGAAAAAACAATTATTGAATAGCTTTACTCATGCGCAATATAAATATAAAGCTAACACACTGGTGAAAAACATCACATTAACTGCTATATTCTTGAAAACTATGGTGGATATCAAAGAGAGAGGTTCTTTTGATGTGGGGTATGAAATTCTATGTTGTTGTAGACCAATAATCAGTAGTGATAATACCATGAAAGTTCAGTCATTTGGCAGGATATATATTTGCAAGTCTAAACAATGCTGTGCTACCTTTTACACATTATATAGTCAAATATTAGTATTTTACAAAAATTATCAGTGGTGCTATGGACACTCAGGAGAACTTCTGCCTCCCAAATGCTTTAAGAGGCCATTCTGGAAGGCCTCTGGGAGAGGAGGTTGATAGCAATGTTGCACAGAGGTACAAAGTTCCAGTCATGCAGAAACTGTAAATTAGAGACTTGAAAGTTTCGCTACTTATTAACATTTTGTCCAGATAGTGCTGGACATGAGACTAAAACTCAAAGTTGTCTCCTCTTAACTGTTACACAGCTAGAGTAAGAGAAGAAATCACAAAAAATAACTCCTAAACTTCGCATTTGGGAATTCCTTTACTGTAAATTTGACTGTGATGTTTCTAGGTTCTGAGTAATATGCAAGGGAACTTTGGGCTTTAGTAAGTCGTTCTATCTGAAATAGATATATAAATAGTTCTACACATATAAAGAATCTTCATGTCAAACATAAACATATGATAAAATGCTTCATTCTTAAAAAGTCAGATTTTTGAAAGAGTTTAGGGAAATGGATACCATCTAGTGACAAAATTTTATGAGTGTTTATTGGACTTCCCTAGTGTTAGCGGTAAAAATAGATAAAAAAGTTGAGTTCTTCTGGGGAAAGAGTAAGTTATATGGGAAGACAAAGAGGTGTGTGAACTGTGCTGTGCTAGAGAAATCTGGACCTTTGAGTACTGGAAATATATTTTAAAAAATCTGTAAGACTATCTTGGTCCCTCCGGGGATAGTAAATTAAATGAATGGGCATTTAGAGGTTCTTAAGAATAAATGAGGTAGCTTAACATTTTTCATCCATTATAATTTATAGGCTTAGATTTTAGTGATGATGAAGCAAAATGATTTATTTTACTTGAAAGAATTGGTCCTAAAGAGAGATTGTCTTGGATAAAGCTATAAAAATAACTAACCAACGGTGGGAAATGGCTTGGATCCAAGAATGTTAAAAACTGACGCCATTTCACAGCGTCATCCTCCATCTCTCCCCTATCTTCTGATGTCCTTTTAGTAAGGTATTTTAAAAACCTATCCAAGGAAGAACAAGAATAGAATGGGTTGTTTCCATGAGAGCATCCAAATACAGCTCAGTCCACAGTATTCACTTGATCACTTAATCACTTGACATCCTGTTATTCATTGATTTGCTCGAGCGGGTGCCAGTAATATTTCCATTTGACCCTATCATATGCCAGTGTATCCCATGGCATCTGGTTGCTTCAGAAATACTAAGAGCCTCAAACCGTTCGTCAGGGTCTTGACGAAGAAGTCTGACCATCTTGTAAGTGGGAGGCCAAGTGATCTTTTGACATCTTGTGGGATCCAGTCAGTAATGGCTCTAGTCCAGCAGTCGTCTCCAAATTGCATTACATGTCCAGCCCATCTGATTTTTGATACCTTGGCAAACGAGGCAGTGTCCCTGACTCTGGAACAGCAACGGAGCTTGGAGCTCCGGATTCCTTCTCTCACTTGAGTGAGGTGTGATATTCCAAGCATAGCTCTTTCAATTCCTCTTTGGGAGACCCGAATAGCATTTTCATCCTGCTTTCGTAGGGCCCAGGTCTCTGAGGCATATATTACTGCAGGGAGAATGGTGGAGTCGAAGAGATGTGCCCAGAGCCAGAGGTTCTTTGTCTTTTGAGCTATTTCTTCTATGCTTTTGAAGGCATTCCATGCTGCTCTCTTCCTCCTGTGCAGCTCAGGTTTTAGGTCGTTCATCATGTTGGCTTCTTGACCTAGGTACACATAACTGCTGCATTCAGAGATGTTTGATCCATTGAGAGTGAATGGGGCCTCTGGAACTAGCTCATTTTTCATGAACATACTTTTGTTGAGATTCAGCTGTAGACCTATCTTTCCCCATTCTCGGTCAAAGTTAGCATTTGTGCCATTTGGCTAATGTTTGGTGTTATTAGAATGATGTCATCAGCGAAGTGGACGTGGTTTAGTTGCAGACCATCTATCTTCACTCCCATTCCTTCCCATTCTAATTGTCACATGATGTTCTTGAGGGTGGCACTGAAGAGTTTTGGGGAAATGGTATTACCCTGCCAAACCCCTCTTTTGACATTGATGATCACTTCTTTGTAGAATGGTGAGATCCTGGTGGTGAATCCATAATACAGCTCAAGAAGGATCTTGATGTATTGGGTTTGAACGCCCTGTTTGTCTAGGGCTTTGATGACTGCTTCAGTTTCCACATAATCAAAGTCTTTCTTTAAATCAATGAACGTGAGACAGAGTAGCATCTTGAACTCCCTACAAACTTCAATGAGCTTGGTTACCATGTGGATATGGTCAATTGTGCTGAATCCTTGGAAGCCAGCTTACTCAAAGGGTTGTCCTTCATCTAATATTCTGCCAATCCTGTTCAGGATGACTGGTGTGAACAGCTTGTAGATGACAGACAACAGGCAGATGGGGCGAGAGTTGCCAATGTTGTGGAGGTCTCCCTTCTTGAACAGTAGAACTGTCCTGCTGGTTTTCCATTGGAAGGGCACCTTGCATTCAGACAGGTAGCATGTGAAGAGCCGAGCCAGTGTATTGATGAGTACTGAAGGCAGATTTTCAGGTGTTTGGGTCTAAGTTTGTCTGGGCCTGGTGCTGTTCCCTTCTTTACCGATGAAATGGCATGTCGGATTTCAGAAGGGAGAAAGTTGGGAACGACATATCCATCCTGCGCGGAATTTGGTTTGTGGGCAGGTGGACATGGCTATCAAAGAGATCTGAGTAGAAGTCATGGATAATCTTCTCCATTGTCTTTCTGGAAGATGTGATAGATCCATCAGGACATTGGAGGGCAGTCATTGTGCTCTTATATTTGGTGAAGGACAGGCAGGCGTTGCAAATGCTTTTCCTGGCTTCTGCTGCATCTTCCAGTATTTCTGCTCTTCTCTCATTGAGGTCTTTCTTTATCACTTCTCTTCACTTGCTTTGCCAGCTTGGATGTTAGCCTTTGGTTGCCTGAGTCTCACGCCTTGCCACCTTGGCGAATGAACTCGAGAGTTTTTGAAGACAGGCGTCCTTTTGTGGATTTTTCTCTCTTGGTACTCTTCTCACTATCCTGGAGGTGCTGAACCAGTCGGCTGTATTTTTTCATCTCCCCCCTATCTTCTGATGTCCTGTTAGTAAGGTCTTTTAAAAACTGTCCAAGGAAGAACAAGAAAAGAATGGGTTGTTTCCATGAGAGCATCCTGCATACAGCTCAGCCCACAATATTTATCATTATAATCATCCTCACTTTATACTTTTCAACTTTTGTTTCCTGCTAGCCATCATCTTTGTCTGTTGGAGAGCCGCTGGGGTCCCTAACAGTATCAGGACAAAAGTTCTATTCTACCTCTGAGGCCGCTGGGGAACGGATGAAAACTCACGAGTCTGGCGCAGTTCCAAAAAAGTTTTTTAATAGTACGAAAGCTCTACCACCGCAATCCAATATAATGAAAGAACTCTAGCTCTGGTCACAACTTAGACCATATACAAGAGCCCAAGTATCCCACCAAACAGGATCCTGTCACAGAGAGAGTCCTACCAAAGAGAGGATCTCACCCAAGATTGCAGTACCAAAAAAGGGAGAGACTCAAGCCAGTCCCTTTATATACACCAAAGTAATCCCAACTTCAGGGAGGGTCTTGTCAACAAGAACCCTAAACAGCTTCTAGATAGTAGAGAGTGTAAAAATGTGGCACCACACCCTATTATATGTATAAACAAAGGATTACACCAAGGACTAATCCCTTCTTCTGAGATTATCTCTTATGTAGAACATTGGGGGATGGTATAAAATAATACATCTTAATTTCATGGGCTTCATGTAATCTAGATGGTACCCACAAGGTACTTCTTATTTATTATCTGTACCAGGGTGATTCAAGTATCTTGTCCTCTGTATACTGAAAGGGTCACATTCACCTGCTTGAGGGCAAACTTGTATGATCCTTCCTATAATCTTAAATGATAGTCTCAACTTAGCCAGGGTGATACACTCTTGGTAAATTCAAACTGTCCCATGCTGGGTGCATTGGGTATAAAGCAGAGCTGTGCCCAATCTAGTTCCTACCTATGCATAATTTCCTTGTTTTTGAGTTTCCTTGTTTGGTGTTAGAGGTACCTCACTGCCCCAATTCCCAGCGGTGGGGGAGATGGGACAATGTGTACCACCCTAAAATTTGAGTTCTATTTGGGTCTCTACTGGGTTCCAGCAAACCCATTGTTTTTGATGAGACTCTATCTCAGGCTCTTTGGCCATCTTTTTTTTCATTTTCGTGAAGACTTGTATCACTTGTATCACTTGTCTTCCCTTTGTTCATCGATTTGCTCGAGCGGGGGTCAGTAACATCTCCATTTGTCCCTGTCATGTGCTAGTATAGCCCAAGGGCCTCTGCTCACCCCAGGAACATGAAGAGCCTTAAACCATTTCTTCAGGTCATGGAAATGAAGTCTATTATTTTTACTGTTTTTGGCACATCAAATACTACATGGTAGCTTGCCAGGCACTGCTGTTCAGGCACTCTTACTTTTTGCACTTACTGATGTACTGCTTTGCAAAGCAGCTGTGTGGTACATATATATATATATATATATATATATATATATATATGTATATATATATAGAGAGAGAGACAGAGAGAGATAGGAATATATTGAATATTCAGATAGGAATATATATTATATATATTTGAATATTCAGATAGGAATATATATTATATATATAATGAAATAGTTTAAAAACTATTTTACTAACATTTTACAAACTTAGGAACAAGAGTTGAAAAGAATAAAGTGAGGATGATTATAATTTATTTACTTTATTTTGTAAACTATTGAAATAGTTTACAAAATAATACATCAATTGGGATGAAATAAGCAATTAAAAGTGAACTTTTTTCTTTTTTATTGAATCACCGTGCAGTGGACAATTACAAAGCTGTTCATGATTTCATGATTGGGTTTCAGTCATACAGTGTTCCAACATAAAAGTGAACTTAAAATCCAGTTTATACTTTTGTTTAGTTCTATACATATATACACATATATATGTATATGTAAACATATACACATACACATATATTAGTTTATATATATAATAATTGAATATTCAGATAGGAATATATGTTTATATCTGTTTATAACTAATTTAATTGAACATTAAGATATCTGTTAGTAATGTTACGATTATCATATTGATCACTTCACACTTGATCACTTGAATCCCATTATTCATTGATTTGCTTGAGCGGGCACCAGTAACATTTCCATTGGACCCTATCACGTGCCAATGTAGCCCAATGGCATCTGGTTGATTCAGGAATATGAAGAGCCTCAAACCGTTCCTTCAGGGTCTTGACAAGGAAGTCTGACTATCTTGTAGGTGGGCTGCCACGTGATCTTTTGACATCCCTTGGGATCCAGTTGGTAATGGCTCTAGTCCAGAGGTCATCTCCAAATCGCATTATATGTCCAGCCCATCTGATTTTCGATGCCTTGGCAAACGAGACAGCGTCCCTGATTCTCGAATATCTATGGAGGTCAGAACTCGGATTCCTTCTCTCACTTGAGTGAGGCGTGATATTCTAAGCATAGCTCTTTCGATTCCTCTCTGGGAGACACGAATAGCATTCTCATCCTGCTTTTGTAGGGACCAGGTCTTTCTCACGGCAGAGCCTAGCAAGCTGTCCGATGTGTGTTCGATATGCCAAAACCAGTAACAAAAATGTTTATTTTCCTAACCCCGAAAGAGCCCTTTTATACAGCAGCAGTAAGAAAGGTGAACAAGCAGTGCCTGATAAAATTTCACGGCCAACCTAGGCTGTCAAAACGAAGAAGGACTAAAATGACTGTCTGTACGATTATCATATTATTTTTAACTGATGTATATGTATTGCTCTTTTTAGACAAAATCTAGTATAGAATTTATTTCTCTAATTTTCTAAACCTCTTCAAAGACAGATGCTCTAATATATACACAGAGTGCTGCTGTGCTTGTGGTTATGAGTAACCCACCCTACCTTTTGGACCCCTTCCCATGACGTTAACCTGCCAAAATAATTTTGTGTTGTAGTTTGCTGTTCCTGTACAGCATAATCTCCTGTTTTCTCCATTTGGTCACAAATGCAAGATTTCATCTTATATAGCTCAGTAGCATTCCATTGTGTGCACACCACATCTTCTTTATCCACTCATCTGTCTTTGGGCACTTGTGAATAGTGCTGAAAAGAACATAAACTTGTATATACATATATATATATATATATATATATATATATCACACATATGTATTTTAAATTAGTATTTTACATTCTTTGGGTAGATCTTAGGAGTGAAATTGCTTGTATGGTGGAGATGTATTTTTAACTTTATGAGTTAATAAAGTCCATACTCTTCTTCATAGAAAACCCCCCAATTTTCATTTTCTCTCCTATTCAAGCTGTTTTAACTTACCAGAACCACAATGGATGGTTTTCATAATAGTTGATTTTTCAGTAGCTCCAGGGGGCACCATTTATACATAGCATAATTTTGCATGGTTATTGCAGTAAATTGTCTTTCTAGGAGTTGCTCTTTTTTTATAATTCACACAAACATACTTTTGCCCCTCTAAATAGATAAGATTGATACTTTTTTTTTACAGTGTGTTTTCTGCAACTATAATGAAGTGTTTTGTCCACATGTCTATTTAAACCCTGACAAACCAGTAAAAATAAAAATCTATTTATTCACTCAAACCATGGAGTTTGAGTGAAAAAATAGATTATGGAAATGTAGGAAATGGGGCCTACATTATGGAAATGTAGGCCCTCTTGTGACTTAAGCTCTCTACCTATAAAATGTTATAAACACAAAGGCCAAAACTTGCTCTTTCTTATTTGCGTTTACTAGCTCAAAATCATGTTGTAATTAAGTATAATTCATATTTTGTCTATGACTTTTTCCCAAGAGTTAATATTTCAGTTTTTGTAATATTTTATTATACCACCGTGAGATATACAATTGCAAAGA
>JAJIBD010017119.1:0-12225 GCA_021461705.1 Cryptotis parvus
AAGGGGCAGTGGAAGAGTCACTGAAAGTGGGGCATGGATAGGGTGGGATAGGAAAGTACAGTTCACAGGTCATAGCGTTGCTCGAGAGAATCTATTCTCTACCTGGCTGCTTTGTGAGTTTAGTGTGAGTCTTTCTCAGCATTTCGACCAACTCTAATTTTGTCCTGTTCTTTTATTTATTTATTTATTTATTTTATTTTTTTGCTTTTTTGAGTCACACCCGGCGACGCTCAGGGGTTACTCCTGGCTCTGCACTCAGGAATCATTCCTGGTGGTGCTCGGGGACCATATGGAATGCCGGGGATCGAACCCAGGCCGGCACAGGCCGGCCACATGCAAGGCAAACACCCTACCGGCTGGGCTATCGCGTCCGCCCCCTTGTCCTGTTCTTTTGCATAAAATGTTTCCATTAACATTATTATATCTTTATCTGAGAAAGAGACAAAAACAGAGAGAGAGAGAGAGAGGGAGAGAAAGAGAAAAGAGAGAGAGAGAGAGGGAGGGGAGGGAGGGAGGGGAGGAGGGAGGGAAATATTCAAGGCCAGGCAAAAACAGGGCTCAGAAGGACTTGTCAGTGGTTGGAATCTACCACAAGTGTGTGGGGACAGAGGTTAGGCTAGATAGAGAAGGGACTAGGGTGCCAATAATTGTTGTAAATGGTAATGCCAGACTAGAACTGAACATTGAACGTATATGAATGTATCCATGATAACCCCTAAATTAATATATTGTGGAGGGATGGGTGTTGAAACACTGTATGACTGAAACCCAATCATGAACAGCTTTGTAATTGCATATCTCATGGTGACATAATAAAATTTAAAGAAAGAAGGAAAGAAAAACTTCAGTTCGATAGTATAACATTTACAAAAATAAAAAAATTTAAAAAAATTTAAACTGAACCTGGCAGTGCTCAGGGCTCACTCCTGGCTCTACACTCAGCATCACTTCAGTGGTACCAGAGAGAAAGACCTGGGTTAGCCGCATGGTAGCAAGCACCTCCCTTCTGGACCCGCTCCGCCCTTTTAATGTCTTTTAATGGATGCATTATAGTTCATCGCATAAATGTGTCATAATTAGTTCTTTGCATGACAGTTAGGTTGCCTAGTTATGTGTGCTATTATATGCAATCTGATATTGAGCAATATTAATATGTTTTATACATATGGTTAGAACCTGAATTACCTGATTAAAGGATTGACACATTCTTCCTGCCACTAATGTAATGCCTAATCATAGTTCAGAAAAGTGAGTTCATTATTTCAACTAGGAATATATGAGGGACGTAAGATAAACATCCTAAAATCTCTGAGGGAAGTTTCCAGAGGGGACTCCTACATAATTTACATCTGATTTTGTATTTTGCCTCCTTAAGATCATGAATTTTGTGGGACTCTTACTCATTTGGGTATAAACTTTGTAATATTCTAGAAACTTTTGTTACTATTAAACCCTGCCTATTAAACCCTGCCTATGAATCACTACCCTGCCCCTCGAGGTGTTGCAGGTGTGGCTGCAGTGCCCAGCTGCATCGGCAGGTGGCAGACAGGAGACAGGCTTGTCTACATCTAGGACTCTGCCCGTGGGCCCTGGATGGTTGATGGTCTGACATAGAAAAAGACTGGTCCCCCTGGGATGAATCCAGAGCCATGGCAGAGCCTGGCAAGCTACCTGTGGTATATTCGATATGCCAAAAACAGTAACAATAATGGACCTCATTCTCAATGAATGAGATGTTACTGGCACCGCTTGAGCAAATCGATGAACAATGGGAAGACAAGTGACAAATGATTAACATTATTAACATTCAAACATCCCAGGTCCCACTGAGACTATTCTTTTAGGAAAAGTTCTTTTGTTCTGGCCAGGGCAGCCCATCCCACCTGAATAGTAACTAGAGTGAGGTCTAGGGATGCTGGGAAGTGGGAAAAGAGATAGGGATCTAATTGTCCCAGGCTTCCTATAGATTGAGCAATCCACAGACATCTTTGGTGTAGAAGAAATGTGTGGGAGTCAGGGAAGGGTAAGGCTGGGCTGGGCAGGGCAGACAAAGAGGGTTCCTGACTCGGCTGGTCTACAGTCCTGGGCTTGGGCTGGGGGTGGGGGCTAGTTTTATTTTTTATTTTATTTATTTAGTTTTGGTTTGGGGGGTACACTCAACAACGCTCAGGGATTACTCCTGGTTCTGTACTCAGAAATTATTCCTGGCGGTGCTCCAGGAACCATCTAGGATGCTAGGGATCAAACCTGGGTTGGCTACATGCAAGGCAAATGCCCTACCTGCTGTGCTATTGCCTCGACCCAAAAGCTGGTTTTAAGAGCAAGTTGATGTTATTCACTCTTGCCAAGAAGAAGGGTTTGGGGGATCTGAAAACCTACAGCCCCAAATCCTTTTGTGGCCCCTCACTTTCCAGTCCCACTTTTCCTGGCCCTTAAAATGGCCACGAAGAGACACTGAGTTGAGAAGTGGCCCCAGTGATTCCCTCAAGGTCCTGTTTCTGCCTTCAGAGCTCCTCCCTCCAATCATGTGATTTGGAAGTTGCTCTGTTTGTATCTGTACCTTTACTCTGTCTGTCTGTCTGTCTGCCTGTCTGCCTCTTTGACTATATGTCTGTCTCTCTGTCTGTCTATGTCTGTCTCTCTGCCTGCCTGCCTTGCCTGCCTACCTACCTACCCTACCTACCTACCTACCTACCTACCTACCTATCTACCTACCTACCTACCTACCTACCTACCTACCTACCTACCTACCTACCTACCTACCTACCTACCTACCTACCTACCTGCCATCTACCTACCTACCTACCTCACTGCACCCACCTACCTACCTACCTACCTACCACCTACCTACCTACCTACCTACCTACCTACTCCTACCTACCTGCACCTACCTACCTGCCTACCTACCTACCTACCTAACTACCTACCTAGCTAACTACCTACCTAGCTAACTACCTACCTAGCTAACTACCTATCTATAGTGAGAAGGCTCTGGGAACCATATAGAATGTGGAGATCGAAACTGGATTGGCCATGTGCAATGCAAACACCCTACCTGCTGCTGGCCCCTCTTTTTTAGATAGGCGTCACCAGCCAGCAGTGTGGGAGGGTCCAGACAGTGACACGATGCTGTACTTAGCCCAGAGGCTCTTTGGGGCCACCAGGGCCATACCTGGCTGTGCTCTGGTGGGAACATGCAGTACCGGAGATGAAACCGGAGCCTCCCACATTCTACCATATTCTGCTTCACCCTTTGTGCTCTCTGCACTCTGGGCCTTTAGTCTTTTTTTTTTTTTTTTTCTTTTTTGGATCACACCCGGCAATGCTCAGGGGTTACTCCTGGCTCTGCACGCAGGAATTACTCCTGGCGGTGCTCAGGGGACCATATGGGACACTAGGGATTGAACCCCCGGGCTGGCACAGGCCGGCTGCGTGCAAGGCAAATGCCCTACCCACTGGGCTATCGCTCCGGCCCAGGGCCTTTAGTCTTTAAGCACAGGTTTGTAGCACTTTGGAACTGGTACTCTTTGTCATGTCCCATTTTACAGAGAAATGCGGAGGCTGGGACAAAGTCAGGGATTAGCAACACAAAAGGTGGTGAAAGCCTGGACCAAGACCAGGTTCTCTGGGCCCGCATTTAATAACCTTCCCATTATGCCACAGGCCAGCAATTCTCCAGTGTTTGGGTCCCAAAACCCTTTACGATGTTAAAAGTTACCAAAGGCACACAACATGTTTTGTAGTTTGGGAGGTCACGGCTTGGGATTGGCTCTTTCCTGGTTGGAAGTGTCCACCCCTTCCCCACTGAATGCATCATAGCCTGTCATGCCTCATACAAGGATGAGAAAGAGCAGGAGAGAAAAGACAACCCTTGTGACCTTGGTAGTCCTGACTTCAGTGCTTCCCCAGGCTGCCTCCTGAGCACAGTCCCGCAGGAACAGTCAACCCTGACCAGGTGGAGTCTAGGGACAGTCACACCAGCACAGGGCAGTCAACATTTATGGGGCACTTACTTTGCTCCAGGCCCTGTTCTATTACCTCCCATGAATGAAATTTATTCCTATGCAAACAAAACCCTATGAAGAACCAAGGAGAGGAACTACTGGCTCAATGGTACAGAATGAATCAGTGGTGAAAAAAGTGCCTACTCCAGACCCAGGTCACTTATAGAGCACTTTAGTGCCGCTGCTCAAAGCGAGAAAGAATCATTTGGAAGGACTGTCACCACGGCTCCTGCCTTTAAAGAAATGACCTGGCCCCAGCAAGGACGAAACAGCAGGGCCTCAGGTGCACACTCAACCCTACAATCCCAAAGAAATCTACACAAATGGTCCATATTGTGCAGGTAAATGCTGAACAAATAGTTACCCCGAATGCAGGTGTGGTTTGTCAGCACAGCCCATTTGGTGTAAATGTTCTCCTGCCATGCTGATCTCAGGAGACTGATGCTTTAGCAACAGATAACAACTAGTTCTGATTAGTCATCAGTTGATTCTTGTGCACCAATCTCAGTCATTTTCAGCAATGTTGTATTAACTGAACCCAGCAGCACTCACCCAGGCACCCAACGCACCCCAGCAAAACTACAAAGGAAATGTCTGCCATACATACGATGTCTTTAGAATTAGACTAAAATAGGGAGCTGGAGAGATATCACAGAGGGTAGGGCATTTGTCTTGCACATGACCAACCTGAGTTTGATCCTTGGCATCCCGCATGGGATTCTGTTCCTGAGAGGGGCAGCATAAATTCCTGAGTGCAAAACCAAAAGTAGATCCTGAGCATCACTGGGTGTAACCAAAAATATTATAGTAAAATAATAATAAAATAAAAAATAATAATAATGATAATAATAGCAACATACTACTGATGGTGACTCTGAGGCTCCAACCAGATCCAACCAGGTTTTCTCAGTGCAGCAAAATGACCAAGATGGAATCCAATTCAAATCTACGGTCCACCACTGTACAGCATAGTCACATATGACTTTAAAATTCTCCATGGGTTACTATGCAGCTGTTAGGAAAAATGAAGTTATAAAATTTGCCTATAAATGAATGGACATGGACATGGAGAGGATCATGTTGAGTGAAATTAGTCAGAAGGAAAAAGACAGCTATAGAATGATTGAATTTATTTGCATGATATAAATATAAATATAAATATAAATATAAATATAAATATAAATAAAATATATATATAAATATATAAAACATCATACCAATATCCAAGGTCAGGCAAAACATGGATCAAGAGGTCTTTTCAAAGGTGGAATCTACCAGAAATGTGTGGGAGTTAGAGGTTAGGTAAGACAGAGAAAGGAACAGTGTGCTAATAATTGTTGAAAGTGATAATACTAGCCTACAACTGAGCATTGAATACAGGCAAAAAGATACTCATGATGACCTCTAAATGTATGTATTGCAATCCACAATATGTAAGAGAAGGAAGAGAGAAAGAGAGAGAGATAAAGAGAGAAAAGAGATAAAGAACCTGCCATAGAGGCAGGCTAGGGGGGGGGAGGAGGAATAGGGGACATTGGTGGTGAGAAATGGGCAATGGTGGTGGGATGGGTGCTGGAACACTACATGATCGTAACTCAAATATGAACATCTTTGTAATTGTATATCTCACGGTGGATAATAAAATATTTTAAAAAATTCTCCATGGGGCCTGCTCCAAATTGCTGCTATTGGGTAGATGATAGACACCAGATGCAACAGACTTCATTAAGTAAAAAAAGAAATGTGAAAAAATCTCATAGTTATGTATTTTAATTTTGATGTGAAATGATAATGCTTTGGACTTGTTGAGTTAAAATATGCTTTTGAAGTTAATTTCATTTTCCCCTAATGCACCAACTAGAAAATTTAAAGTTCCATACCTCGCCCACATTAGGTTTCTGTTAGCATGACTCCGGGCATCTGGCCCGCTGCTGTCTCTGCCACCCTGACTTTTCTCATATTCAGGGATCTACAAGTCCTGCAAGGTTCCTGTGTGCATTTGCAGGAACCCTCTGCCAGACAGCGCTGCCTGATGGGTGGGTGGGAGGTACTCTAGCACATGCCACAGAGCAGTATTTCAGACCTTGGGTGGGGTGTGGTCATTGATCAGTTGCTTTAGTGCCAGATCTGGGGCTCATGTGATTTTATGACCTGCTCTCCTCAGTGGCTCTATGGGCCAAGGGATGATTGCATGAGGGAGTATGAGTGGTCTTGTGTTGATGTGGCAGGTGAAAGATGTTGGCGTTGCTGGTGAGGTTGGATCTTGAGCAAGTAGAGCACTCACAAAAGTCTCCATGAAGCCCTTCAGGGGAATAGCTCCATGTTATTAGGTGGAACTGTTCTGCCCACCCTAGAGATAAACCTATTTCACAGACACAGATGGACACAGATGGAGCTGCTACTGGCTCTCCCCATGCTTGGCTGATCATGAGGTGTCCAGGAGGGACGATGGATTCAGGGCCTGGCCTGCCACCCCAATAGAGCCTCGGAAGAAGCCAAAGGAACCCCCACCCATGATGGCAGCCATTTTCAAAGTCCGATTCATAGCTCGTCAGAGCTCCACCCAAGAGAGATGTCAATCTCAAGCCAGCTCATCAGAACCCCACCCTAGAGAGAAGCCTATTTCAAAGACACAGATGGAGTTGCTCTCCCCCATTACATGCTTCCACTTTGCAGCTGTACAGTACATCAGTAATTGCAAAAACTAAGAGCGCCCACACGGTAGAGCCTGGCAAGCTACCCTTGTCATATTTGATATGCCAAAAACAGTAACTAGAATAGTCCTCATTCCTATGACCTGAAGGAATGGTTTGAGGCTCTTCATTTCCTGGAGTGAGCAGAGTATACCCATTCCTGGGGTATACTAGAATGTGACAGGGACAAATGGAGATGTTAGTGGTGCCTACTTGAGCAAATTGATGAACAACAGGAAGACAAGTGATACAAGTGGTATTAGGTGGAACAGGGATATTTAAGTTTGGGAAAGCAGGGTGGGAACTCTGTACCAGCCAATCAAGTAGAGGAGTTAAAACAGGGTTTGTGCTAAACCTAGGTAGGGTGGGAAGGGATTAAAACTGTGTGTGTTTAATGTGTTTGGCTACAGTCCTTCATGCAGGAGTATGTGTGTGTGTGTGTGTGTGTGTGTGTGTGTGTGTGTGTGTGTGTGTGGCGCTCTTGTGCAAATCAGCATGCTTTTTTTTTCAGACTCTCCTCCTGATCTGGCTTGATGCTGCTGGTTGTGCTCAGCTATGTCATACTTATTCACTAGCTTTCAGAAGCTGGGCTCATTCCAAGTTCATAGTCAACAGATAGGTCCAAGGGGTCTTATTTTTCTTATATAAAAGACAAACAGATCTCTTGGCCCAGGTGGTATTAACCTGACAGTCACACTGAGGTAATTAACCAAAGGCAGACTTCTCAGTCTGTAAACAGACACCACCACGGCCCCCTGGCGGCCCACCAGGGCGCCTGCATCCCAAAGTCTCAGCAGGCCCTGGCATCCGTCACAACAGCCAGTGAGGGTTTAATAATTGCTCATCCCACTACACAGGTAGGCCCAGGGAGGTAGCTTTCCTTCTTATAATGGCTTAATTAGATGGAAAATTGCCTGCTGGGTCTAAATCAGATGAGCTTCCAGAGACACGTCTCACTACCAACGGCTTTGGGTTGATGCTGAATGGGCCAGGACCAAAGTCCTGGTATGATAGGATGAGACTCGGTGTAGCTCAAAATCCCAATTCAAACTGGTTTGTCATCTGCCATTTCACAAAACAGGAGTTAGAAAGGTGTAGCTGAGGCAAGGTAAGATCAGCTACTCAGTGTCCTCAGAGGTCAAGAATTCTCTTAGTGTCAGTTCTGCTAAACAGCACCTGGAGGACCCAAGGTGACTATGGTCATTCCACGAGTCACACCCCAACTGCTACCACTGAGAAGGGAGAGGTCTGTTTTTCTCAGTCTCCTTGCAAGGGAGGAAGAGTCTTTCCCAGAGTCTTTGCCCAGACGCTTCCCTCTCATCTCATTTGAGGAACTTGGTCATATTGAGGAAGGGACATGGGCCTTCCCGATTAGCTCACCTGGGGATTTTACCTGGAGTCACCTTTCTCTGAGTCATTTTGAGAGAGGATACAGGAGAATACTGAGTTACTTTGTAAAGGAGATGGACATGTTCAGTGGGCAGTTTCCTCTGCTACAGATATCACTTGTATCACTTATCTTCCTGTTGTTCATCGATTTGCTCAAGCGGGCACCAGTAACATCTCCATACATCTGTCACATGCTAGAGTAGCCCAAGGGCATCTGCTTGCTCCAGGAACATAAAGAGCTTCAAACCATTCCATTAGGTCATGGGAATGAGGTCTATATTTATTTCTGGTATTTGGCATATCAAATACGACACAGGTAGCTTGCCAGGCTCTGCCGTGAGGGTCGGATACTCTTGCAGTCACCTCAAATTTCATGCATTTATTGATGAACAGGGTGAGCCAGGCTTTTGATCAGCTCTTCTGCTGGGTGGAGCTCTGATGAACTGGGGAGTCGGATGTAGAAAATGGCGGCCCTCATGATGTGGGGGTTCCTCTGGCTTCTTGCAAGGCTCTGCTGGGATGTTGGGCCAGGGCTAGAACCCGCCTTCCCCCCTTGGGGTGCGTCGTGATCAGCTAGGCACAGGGAAGAGTCCGTAGCAGCTCTGCCCCGTGTATGTGAGTCTATGGATCCAGGCATACCTGGGCTAGACTTGAAAAAGACTGCTGCAGGGTGGGTCTCTGAAGAGCCGGGCATATGATCAGCTCTTCTGCTGGGTGGAGCTCTGACAAACTGGGGAGTCTGGATGTGGAAAATGGCAGCTCTCATGGTGTGGGGGGTTCCTCTGGCTTCTTGCAAGAAGCCAGAGGAACAGATACTAATACCATTTAAATGGAAAACAGGGTGGGTATGAACTCTGCCAGATCCCTGGTCCCTTCTCTTTTCCTTTCTTCTTCATTTTTGGGCAGGGAGGGGTCATACCTGGCAATGATCGGGGGTTACTCCTGGCTCTGCATTTATGAATTACTCATGGTGGTTCTCAAGGGATCATACGGGATACCAGGAATTGAACCTGGATCAGCCACATGCAAAGCAAGTATTCTACCTAGTGTATTATCTCTTCAGACCCCTATTTTCCCTTTCTAATCTCTGTATTCTAACCATAATTTCAGGAAACATAAAGATCTTGCTAATTTAAGACTTTTAAAAGAAATTTATTGTCACTTTACTGAAAAGTTGAGGAGAGATTTAACTATGTGTTGGATTCATCTTATTGTCTCCTCTCTTCACTGCTAGCTCACTGTGGTGACTGGGACCCTCCCTCTTTCTTATATGGGAAACTCTTCCTTGGCTAATTGTAACCTCAATTTTCACATCTGATAATAAAGGAGGTATGAGCTAGATTAGGGGCTTAAATGTTTTCCATTCCCAACTCTGAACCTCTTTATGCCCAAGAAATTTTTACATGACCCCAGATATGTAGGCATATATATCAAAGATTTACTGATAATAAACCTTAATAAAATTTGTTTTAAAAGCAAATTTTTTAAAAAGTTACCTGAGCCAAAGTTAAAGAAGCTAAGGACTAGATGATCTCTAAAACTTCCAGAGCTCTAAAAAGCTCATTCCATAAAATACATTTTCATTAACTTAAAATGAGTTTGGGGGTTCTTAATTCTTGGTCAAATACCTTTAAATTTTGTTTTTTAATTTCTTTAAACATCATGACTTGGGGCCTGAGCGATAGTGCAGTTGGGGAGGGGTTTTTGCCTTGCATGTGGCTGACTCAGGCTTGATCCCCAGCATCCCATATGTTCCCCCAAGCACTGCCAGGAGTTATTCCTGAGTGCAGAGCCAGGAGTAACCCCTGAGCATAGCTGGGTGTGACCTAAAAAGCAAATAATAATAATAATAATAATAATAATAATAAATAAACATCATGACTTACAAAGTTTTTCATAATGCCATTGTTTCAGGTGTTCAATCCCACCACTAATGTGACCTTCCTTCCGCCAATATCCCCAATGATACCCTAAACCTGCCCCATTAGTAGGCGCAAAAATAATTTACTTCATTTCATGAGTTACAACAAAATGGCAAATGAAATGATAAAAAATAGATTGATAAAAGTCAATTCGTGTCTCAGTGGCATTACTAAGGCTTTGGGGATTTACTGGACTGGTTGGTGCTAGTTGCGCCTTCTATGTTATTGTTCTCACTCACTCAGCATGGTGGGCTTCTACGCACTCAAATTTCCCATCAAATTTGTTGTGTTCCTCTTGGGCTATCAGTGCTGTGAAATGAGCTGTGGAGCTGAGGTGATTTGGTGATTTGGAGCTTGATGAGGTTCAGTTGTGAAGCTGGACCATTTCTATACTGGAGGTTGTTAGGTATGTCTGTGTGGGCTGCTGTGCTTTCAGGAAAGGGAATCTGCCTGCCCACACTCAAGAAGGCCCCAGAGTTCTCAGCTTGGAGATTGGAGATCAATCAGAAGCTTGGTGTTCTTTCAAGATTAGTTGTGGGAGTTGGGCCATTCTATGAATTCATCACCATATTTTTACCTTAAACATTTTTGAACCTAACCAACAGTGCTAAGGGGTACCAGGGCTACACCCAATGATACCTAAGTGGGTGCATGGGAGGGGTGCTTGGGAGTCCATGTGATGCTGCAACTGGACCCTGCTCACCTAAGGGAACTTCTCTGGTGCCTCAAGCTTCTTCCCTTGACCCTACCTCAATTTTCAAGGTAGTTCAACAACATAATATTCATTTCTTCTCAAGTCCAAAACCTGGATTATGTTTCTGCACTTCTCTCTCATGTGTCTCCTCATGTGACACAACTGAAGACTGGAGTGGTGGGGGGTAGAGGAGGTTGGTTGGGACTCAGGATCCGTCATGCCCAGCACTCAGCTTAGTGGCCAACTTTGGGCAACATATGGGACATTTCTGATGGACAAAACATGGACGGACAGATGACTGCAGTTGTTTCCATGCTGCTGTTTTTGCTACAAGTTCACTGACTTTTCGTTTCCAATCACACCTGTTTTTCTTCCACACTAAACAGTCAGGTGTTCCGGTATGACCTCCTGGTGACTCACCTGTCTCCCTTTCCACCCTGTGCCTGCTGGGGTCACCCTGGATTGGAATCTCAGAGTGGCACTTACTCCTTATCTGCCAGTGGGACTGGCTCTGGTATGTCCTCATCCATTATTCATGCCACAGATATTTAACGCCTGCCAAGCACCAATTCCCTCTTGTCTTGGCTAGGCTGGCAGTCTATCAGGTGAGAGCATATTTTACAGTCTTCAGAAAACATCCCTTTAACTGGTGCCTAAGTGTGCTGGAAGGATTAAATGAAGTGTCTGGGATACCAATGCAATGTGTGCCTGGGCTTCCAATCAAACACAAGGCTTTTATTCCTGGTGAAATGTTATTGGTTTTGCTTCATTTTGCAGGTTGGTCTCAGGTTGTTTTGTTTTGTTTTTGTCTCAAGTGGCCTATTCATAAAGAAAAGCCTGGGGCGGGGACTGCCTGGAATGTAATAAAGGTAAAATGAGGTGTTTGGGTTTGGATTCTGTCTCCTTCAGAGTAAGGCAATTAGGCACTGCATTCAGAGGTGGGGCTGGAAAACTCCCCACAGGGCTCACTTTAATTAGAGTTGCTCACCCAGCTCTGCCCTTCTTGAAAAGAAGGGCAAGATTGGGCAGTCACTGGGATGCAGGTGACCCCGGTTCCTTGGGGAAGCCTAGCTCTTCTTCCAGTTCAGCACTGCCAGCTCTCTACATGGGTCCTGAAACAAATCTCGGGCTGTGGCTGTGTGTAGGGAGATAGGAGGTGGGGGAATTGCATTTCACTCTCACTGTTACAGACTCTTTTCTTTTTTAAATGGACTTCAACCCTTTAAGAAAAAACTCATCGATTGAACTTTGTCTCTGCCTTTGGTCTCTTGGTCTCACAGAATTGAGCTTTGATGCCTGGGTCTGAAAGAACAGACAGTGGAGGGGTGACTCTTTCTCTTCCTGTGCCCAAGGAAGCAGGATCTGACTCAGAGCTCTAGCAGTGCTGATCTTAGAGGGAAGCAGAAACGGGAGTCTGCCTCAGGAAGAAGAGGGTCTATGGGTGATGGGTCAGCACGTTAGACAGGGATAAACTAGGGACTTGGGGGCGACATTTCAGCTTCGCAGATATGCTTCTTCAGAAC
>JAJIBD010017120.1:0-23260 GCA_021461705.1 Cryptotis parvus
CAACAGCATTTTGTGAGCTGAACATCATAGCCATAATTAGGACAGAGAAGGGACAACTCTAACAAGGATAGTTGGAAACAAACTGAGTGTTGAAAGAAGGTAAAGTGATATAACTGATAACTTTTCAGAAACAGTAGTACAAAACACAATGCTTAAAAGGAAAATGAGAGAGACAGAGACAGAGGTGTCTGCCATAGAGGCAGGCTGCAGGGTGGGGACAGGAGGGAGGAAACTGGGGACATTGGTGATGGGAAATGTACACTGATGTAGATGGGTGAAGGAACATTGTATGACTGAAAACTAATCACAAAAAATCTTTGTAACTGTGTATCTCATGGTGTGAGTCAATAAAAAAACAAATTTTTAAAGAGCATTTTGGGGTGGCTGGATCAATAGCACAACAGGTAAGTGTTTGCCTTGCACACGGCTGACCTGGATTCAATCCCCAGCATCCCATATTGTCCCCAAGCACTGCCAGGAGAAATTCCTGAGTGCAGAGCCAGGATTAACCTCTGAGCATTGCGGGTGTAACCCAAAAAACAAAAAGAGAGCATTTTTGGGGGGGAGTGATAGTACAGCAAGTAAGCTGCTTGCCTTGCACGCAGTTGACTCAGGTTTGATCCCTTGCATCTCTTATGGTCCCCTGAGCCCTGCCAGGAGTGATTGCTCAGTACAAAAATCAGAAGCAGAGGCCAGAGCAATAGTACAGCAGGTAGGGCATTTGCCTTGCACACAGCCGACCTGGGTTTGATCCTCGGTATCCCATATGGTCCCTTGAGCACCACCAGGAGTGGTTTCTTAGTGCAGATCCAGGAGTAACCCTGAGCATTGCCGGTGTGTTGCAAAAAGAAAACACACACATGCACATGCACACACACACACACACAAAATCAGGAGGATAGCTGAGTGTGGCCTAAAAATAACAACAACAACAATAATAATTTTTTTTTTTGCCTTTTTTGGGTCACACCCGGCAATGCCCAGGGGTTTCTCCTGGTTCTGCACTCAGGAATTACTCCTGGCGGTGCTCGGGGACCATATGGGATGCCGGGGATCAAACCCAGGTTGACATGGGCCACCACGTGCAAGGCAAACGCCCTACCCGCTGGGCTATCACTCCGGCCCCAACAATAATAATAATTTAGGAGCATTTTGTGGGTCTGGGGTGACAGTGCAGCAGGTAAGGAATTTGCCTTGCATGTGACTTATCCATGTTCAATTCCAGGTACCCCATATAGTCCCGCAAGCCCCAACAGGAGTGATCCCTGAGCCAGGAGGGGCCCCCAAACAAAACAGAACAAAACAAAAGCATTCTGTGAGTTCTGAGCTCTTGGAAGTGTCCTAGTTCCGTAGGAGGAGAGCGGGGCAGCGGGAGGGAGATGCACTGCCTAAGGAAGACCAAGGCATTGTCTAAGCTGAAAAGCAAGGGCGCCTGACCCGAAGGCGAGGTGATGACTGAACACAAAGGGCCTGAAAAGCTCACGCAGGAGTGAGGATAGAAAAGTTCTTAAACTTGGGGCCGGAGCGATAGTCCAGCGGGTGGGGCGTTTGCCTTGCACGGCCGGCCGCCCATGCCGGCCCGGGTTCGATCTCCGGCATCCCATATGGTCCCCGAGCACCGCCAGGAGTAATTCCTGAGTGCAGAGCCAGGAGAGACCCTGAGCATTGCCGGGTGTGACCCAAAAAGCAAAAAAAAAAAAAAAGAAAAGTTCTTAAACTAGGTGGCTGGAGATAGCACAGCAGGTCAGGTGCTCGCCTTGCAGGTTCAATCCCCAGCATCCCATATGGTCTCTGAGCACAGTCTAGAGTGATTCCTGAAGTGCAGAACCAGGAGTAACCCCTGTGCCGCCCCCACCAAAACACAACAAAATAATTGTAGGATTTTACATCAGCTGTTATGTGGTCTCCAGTTCCTGAAAGCTAAGTCTGCAGCAGCGGCCTGATAGCCTTAGCTCGGTCAGCTGCCACCCAGATCCACCTCCCGGGGTCCCAGGAAATAGGACCTGGAGCCCCCGTGTCCGTTTCTTTAAGACACAGGAGCCACGTGACAAAGTCTGGAGGTGTGGAAAGTTCAAAGCACTCAAGATTTCACCCAGGCTTTCACCTCTCCAGGAATTACTCCTCCAATGCCCCACCCCTCTGACTTTCCTTCTGAAAAACCTCTTTGATCTAGAACTTGGAACTAGAAGACCAAGGCACTGTCTTCCTTTCACGAAATGTGGACTATGTGGTAGCTTCCTTCTCATTTCAATCTCAAAGACCAGCCTTACCTCCATGAAAGGAAGGGGAGAGGGTCACTTAACATTGCCATCTTTTTTTAAGTTAAAAATGTAAGGAAGTGGGGGGCGGAACAAACAAACCCAGAGACTCTGGACTCTTCGCCAACAGCGAGTGTGAAATAACATCAGCCACCAGAGTGCAGGATGAGCTCGGAGAGGGTCTTTCCTGTCTGCCTCGTAGCAGAAGACTCAGCCTGGGCTGAAGCAGCACCCGGGAGAGCATGACCCCAACAACATTCCCATGAAAGGGAGTGTCGGGGCTGGAGCGATAGTACAGCAGGTAGGGCATTTGCCTTGCATGCTGCCCACCAGGTTCCATCCCTGGCATCTCATATGGCCCACTGAGCATCACCAGGAGTGATTCCTGAGGAGTGCAGAGCCAGGAGTAAGCCTGAAGATTCCTAGCTTTGGGTCAAAAAAGAGAAAAGAAAGCAAAAAGGGGCGCGAGCGGTAGTCCCACAGGTAGGGTGTTTGCTTTGCGTGTGGCCGACCGGGTTTAATCCCGAATCCCATATGGTTCCCTGAGCACTGCCAGGAATAATTCCAGAGTGCAGAGCCAGGAGTAACCTCTGAGCATTGCCAGGTGTGACCCAAATCACTTGATCACTTGTATCCCCGTTATTCATCGATTTGCTCGAGCGGGCGCCAGTAACATTTCCATTGGACCCTATCATGTGCCAATGTAGCCCAATGGCATCTTGGGCTTATGTTTGACCCACATAGAAAAAAAAGAAAGAAAAAAAAGGAAGGGAGTGGAGGGGAGAGGAAGGGGAAGGGGAAGGGGAAGAAGAAGGGAAGGGAAGGAAGGAGGGGAGGGAGGGGAGGGGGGGGAAGGGAAAGGGAAAGGAAAGGGAAAGGGAAAGGAAAGGGAAAGGGAAAGGGAAAGGGAAAGGGAAGGGAAGGGAAGGGAAGGGAGGGGAGGGACGATAGGAGTGACGAACCAGAAATACGGAGATGAGCCACTTACTGGTCAAGGTGGCGTGGGGAGCTAGTCCCAAGAAAGGCTTGTGTTCGTTTAGAGCGAGGAACAGTGCCCCAAAGGGGAAGTAGGTCCACATACAGCCCACAACCCCACCCCTGCACACCGTTCACCTCAGACAGCTGTGGGGGCCACCGAGAGATGGCTCTGCTGAAGACCCCCTTCTCTTTCCACTGCTTCTACCTCAGTGCCCTTCCATGAGTGGAACTGTGCCCTCCCAAAGAAGACACTGACTTCCACACCCCTGCTGCTTCCTGCAAAGGTGGGTCTCAGAAGGGACACCAGCTGACAGGTAGGCAGGCTGGCATCCCTTCTGTGGTGTCCTGACTAGAGGAGAGGTCAAGAAAGACACCACGGTAGCGAGCACAGCTACCCACCACAAAACATTTGGGGGGGTCACACCTGGCAATGCTCAGGGGTTACTCCTGACTCTGCACTCAGGAATTACTCCTGGCAGTGCTCAGGGGGGCATATGGGGTGCCAGGGATTGAACCAGGTTGCCACATGCAAGGCAAACGCCCTACCTGTTGGTAGACTATCACTCTGGCCCTACCACAAAGCATTTTGATGGCTTGATATCTGCCTCCTTCCCCCTATTCCCTGAGCCAGCATGGGTCCACTCCCAGCCAGATGTGTGTCCACTGCCACCCAGAGCAGCAGAGGCTGATGCTCCTTTACCTGAACTTAAACTAAGGAAAACTTTCATCTCCTCCCAAAGGAGCTGTATCCCACATCCTGTGCTCACGGCCAGCTCTAACACGTCTGGCCAGAGCCAGAGAGTACAGTAGGGAAGGCTTCTGCCTGGAGTGCAGCAGACCCCTGGTACCACATATGGTCCCCAAGCCAGGAGCGATGCCTGAGCACAGTCAGGAGTAAGTCCTGCCTGAGCAGCACCTGGTATAATCAAAACTTCAAACACACAAACAAAAAAACTGCTTTGGCCAATTTGCCCCCCCTATCTTCACTGAAGCGCAGCCCATGGCAGACTCACAGGTCAATGTGCATCATGCTCTGTCTAACCAGCTTCCCTTGAATGGGTCACCTCTGAGGAGTGCATGTCTGATTAGGTGAAAGGAACCCATGGCATAGGATGCGAACCCTTTCCTCCTTTTCTCTTTTTGAAGGTTTCGCAGCTCAAACACATTGTGGGCCTGTGCCACCATCATTAAGATCTGTAGATCTGTTCTTTAAGGTTTAGCAGCTCAAATATATTTACGGACTTGTGCAACCATCACTACTAAGCTCTCCTCTTCCTCCTCCCTCCTCCCCTTCCTCCTCCTTCATCTGCTCCATCTATAATAGGGTATATTAGGGGCTGGGTATGGGGTTCAATGCATTGTATTTGTGGACGTGTGCAACCATCACTAATAAGATCTACTGGGGCCAGAGCGATAGCCCAGCGGGTAGGGCATTTGCCTTGCACACAGCCGGCCTCTGCCAGCCTGGGTTCGATCCCGGCATCCCATATGGTCCCCGAGCACCGCCAGGAGTAATTCCTGAGTGCAGAGCCAGGAGTAGCCCCTGAGCATTGCCAGGTGTGACCCAAAAAGGCAAAAAAAAAAAAAAAATCTACTCTTCCTCCTCCCTCTCCTCTTCCTCCTCCATCTCCCTCATCCCCTCCTCCAGGGATCAATCGTGTGCCCAGGACATATCATTTTTTTAAATTTTATTACACCACCTTTAGACATACAGTTACAACACGCTCATGCTAGAGTTTTGGCTCTACAGTGTTTCAACACCCATCCCTCCACCTGTGCACATCTACAATCACCAAGTCCCCACCTCCCTCCCCCTCCCCAAGCCCACCTCCATGGCGGGTTCTGTATCTCCTTTCTCTCTATCTCTCCCTCCTGACTACCTTTCCTACACATCGTGGAATGTAGTATATTCTGGGACATATATTCTAGTTCCACTAGTTTGATGGACTTATGGAGCCTCATGGTCAACTGAGCTAGGGGAGAGCTGGCACTCAGCTCTCCCCAAAGAGAGTCTTTTTTTTTTTTTTTTGCTTTGTGGATCACACCTGGTGGTACTCAGGGGTTACTCCTGGCTCTGCACTCAGGAATTAGTCCTGGCGGTGCTCAGGGGTCCCATATGGGATGTTGGGGATCAAACCCGGGTCAGCTGCATGCAAGGCCAATGCCCTCTCCGCTATGCTATCGTTCTGCCTCCCCCAGGACACATCTTGCCACTGAACCCCAGGCCCGCCCCAAGCTTGCCTGTCACCCAGGAAGAGCTCTGTGCCCAGCAGGCTCCTTCTCCTCCTGCCTGCCCCAGACAAGCACTAACCTACTTTCTCTGTAGATTTGCTCTTGGGAACATGAGGTTTGTCTTTTCAGCTTGGGGGTCATGTGCAGTGGTGCCCAAGGGATACTTCAGGCTCTGTGCCTGGGGTCACTCCCAGAGGAACTTGGGGTGGGGGGGGGGGATCAAGAATGTACTTGGCCCTCTGTGTCCTCTCCCTGGCCTCTGTGAGCATTCTGATGCGCAGAATCATTCAGCCTGTGGGCCGTCATGTCTTGCTTCCACTTGGCATATGTGTGACAAGCAGCATTTATTATAGCGTATCAACAGCCAGGCCCCTCCTGGAGGATGGCACCGTAGGGTGGGTGCTTGCATGCAGTCAATCTGGGTTCGATCCCGACATCCCAGATGATCCCCAAGGACACTGCTGGGAGTGATTCCCGAGTGCAGAGATGGGAGTAAGCCGAGCATCATCAGGTAGGCCCCAAACCAAACCAACACACACAGTAGTCAGGCTCCTTAATGACAGGGGAGGGCCCGAGAAATGTGTCCCGAGGTAATCTCCTCACTCTGTGGATGTCTGTCACCGTGCTTCCATAAACCTGCTCTCTTGCTCTGTTCTTCACCCAGGCTGTCTGATGGATCTACTGCGAGCACTGTCGACTATATGGACTGCTGTTGACCCACACGAGCAACAATGCACGAGACTTCACCCCTTCCTACAGCTAAATCATATTCCACTGCAGGAATATGTTACAGTGTATCTATTGGTTGATGGGAATTTGGGTTGCTTCCAATGTGGGCTATTGTGATATTGCAGTGAATGCTTATGTTTGGAATATGTATTAATTTATCTTGTACATACACCTAAGAATGACCTTCTAGTCATTCTACTTTGAATTCTGGGGAACTGACAAATAGTATTCTAGAGAATCCCATCAGCCATGGATGAAGGTCTGATTTCTCCATAAATTCTCCAATACTTGTTCTTATGTTATTAAATTATCGTTTTAGACATTTTCAGTGGGTAGGAAGTGGTGAATCACTGGGCTTTGATCTGCATTTCTCGAATGATGTCTAATGCTATTGAGATTTTTTTTTTTTTTTTGCTTTTTGGGTCACACCCCGGCGATGCTCAGGGGTTTCTCCTGGCTCTGCGCTCAGGAACCACTCCTGGCGGTGCTCGGGGACCATATGGGATGCCGAGGATTGAACCCAGGCCGGCATAGGCCGGCCACGCGCAAGGCAAACGCCCTACCCGCTGGGCTATCGCTCTGGCCCCGCTTATTGAGATTTTTCATGTGTTTATTGATCACTAGTACAACTTCTTTGGAAAGATGTCTCTTTAGATTCTTGGCTTACTTTTCAAATTGGATTATTTGCCTTTTTAATGATGTGCTGTAAAGGTTTTTAATAGTTTACATATGATTCTCTTTTATTCTTTTTGGAGGGCCATACCCAGTGGTGCTCAGGGATCATTCCTGACAGAACTGGGGACCGTGGGGTGCTGGGAACAAACCTGGGTCAGTTGATGCAAGGCAAGCTCCCTAACCACTGTACTATCACTCTGGCCCCTTGCATAATTTTCTCATCATAATTATAACTGCAAATATTTTATTCTGTTTCTTTCACTGATACACAAGTTAAAACACCAGTTTTCAATGTAATAAAGCGCAATTTATTTTTGACTCAACACTCAAAAGATTTACTTTTTTTCCTAAAGTTGAAAAGTATCAACTGCTTTTTTCCCTAGAGTTTTGTAATTTTAGCTCTTATATTTAGGTGAGAATCCAATCTGAATTTTTTTTAAGTATAGTGCGAGATAGTGATCCAAATTATTCTTTTACATGTAGATGCAGACATTAATTTTGTTTCTATTTGTGGCGGAATGGGGAAGTCAAGGGGAGGTCGGGCTCTACCCAGCTAAGCTCGGGCTTACTCTTGGCTGTGTTCGGGTGTCACTCCTGGTGGTACTTGGGAGACCATATGTGGTGCTAGGGATCAAATTAGGACTGGCTGCACGCAAGGCGAGCATCTTGACCCCTGCACTATCTCTCTGGTCCCTGTTTCTATTTCTAACTTGTTCTATGTATGATCTCATAACCCAGTTTTCCATAAATCACCTTTCAGGCAATTTTCATCAGCCCGAAGTGCTAAAAAAAAAGAAAACCCTAATGAAGACATATTTTAAAATGAGGAAGCTGTTAGCCTATCCCAGAGGGCCTCTAATCTGCAATTCATTTCCCGATTTTAGACTTTTCTTATAACAGCCCACATGGACTAAGTAAGCCTTAACTCCACAAATTCATCCCGCCCTAACCTTAGCTACTTCAAGTCAGTACCGCAGAGACTAAAGAGCAGACCTTAGACCTTCCCCCCACAGCTCCTGGGAAACCAGCCCCAGGGAGGCTATGCTCTGTGCTCAGACCATCACATGCCAGAGCTGGACGAGGAACCATCTAAACTGATTCCCAGGCAGCGCTCGGAGATGCTGGTCCTTTGGTGAGTTCGTTGCAGTGTGAGTCACCAAATGTCATTACAGAAACACGGGGGTGTGAACAGCTCACACCTGCAAGGCTGACCCAGGGTATTCAGACCATCCTGCAGCTCTCTAGGGTTGCGTATAATGGCTGTGAATGAGGATGGAAACAGGCTGAAGGAGGGGGCAGGCAAAATGGATGGATGGAAGGACGGATGGACAGAAGGAAGGGATGGATTGATGGAGGGAGGGAAGGAGGAGCTCTGAGAGGTTAAAAGAGGGTACAGGGAACAGAGAGATAGTACAGAGGTAAGGTGTTTGCCGTACACACAGCTGACCTGGGTTCAATCCCTGGCACCCCATATGGTCCTCATGAGCACTACAAAGAGTAATTCCTACGCACAGAGGTAGAAATAAGCCCTGAGTACCACCGGATGTGTACCCTGCCCTGGCAACACGAGAAATAGGAGGGTCCAGGTACAGCACATCAGTGCTGGGTACAGACAGGTAAGCATCTCATCAAGCTGGAGATCAGAGGCCCCATCTCAAGAGGCTGCCACCCAACTCTGCAGACGAAATCCTGGAGCAACTGGCTTCCCGGCTTTTTAAAAAAAGAGGTTAGAGGGGCCGGAGCAATAGCACAGCGGGTAGGGCGTTTGCCTTGCATGCGGCGGACCTGGGTTCGATCCCTAGCATCCCATATGGTCCCCCAAGTGGTACCAGGAGTGATTCATGAGCACAGAGTCAGGAGTGGCCCCTGAGCATCGCTGGGTGTGACCCAAAAAGCAAAAAACAAAAAAAAGAGGTTAGAGGTTGGGAAAATGTGAGCTTTCTTTCTTTCGGTGCTGGGAATTAAACCCAGGGTCTCACACATGCAAGGCAAGCTCTCTACTGTTAAACACACCCCGCCTGAGTTCTCAGTTTGAAAGCTGTTTTGCCTTGCACGCAGCCGGCCTGTGCCGGCCCAGGTTCAATCCCGACATCCCATACGGTCCCCGAGCACTGCCAGGAGTAAATCCTGAGTGTAGAGCCAGGAGTAACCCCTGAGCATTGCCGGGTGTGACCCAAAAAAGCAAAAAGAAAAAAAAGAAAGTTGTTAACAAAAGACTGTGTTTAAATGACTCATCAGTGGATTCCTCAAAAAAACTCATGAGAGGGCCGGAGAGGTAAGTCAAAGGACAGAGCATATGCTGTGCATACCGGGGGCCGGGTTTGAGCCCTGGAATCACACGATCCCTGGAGCACTAGACTGGGAGTAGCCCAGAGCATCACTGAGTGTGGTGCCCACCTATTCCCCAATGAAATTCAAACACCTGACACAGAAGTCCCACAGAATCCTGCAATGTTACTCCTAGGACTATTCCTGAAAGACCTAAAATAGGGACCCGTATGTTTATATTGTCGATGTAGCCCTAGTCATACGGCCAAAGGGTGAAAACAAACTAAATCTCCAATAACAGAAGAGTAGAAGACACGCAGGGCAGCCCAGCCACACAGGAATGCTTTTCAGCACAAAATGGAATGAAATTAGGACACAGATGACAACATGGATGAACCCTGAAAGTTGATACTAAGTCCAATATGCTACCCCCACCCTGCTGAAGGCCCGGAGCCACACCCATACCCCACCACTGCCCCCACGCTAATGGCCCAACTCCATCACTCCACTAATAGGCTCTGCAGACCCAAACTGAGAACATTCCAGGTACTTGGTTATCAGCCTGAGACCTCTAGGGCCTTTTTGGTGGGTGTGTGCAGCCTCCCCTCATACTTCCAGAAGCCCGCTCAGCCATGTCCACATCCCCTGACCACCGCCCCCTATCAACTAATCAACCCAGCTGTACAGATGTTGGAATTTCTGGACCATGTGGCCACATATGTGGCCACACAATACCAAATTGCATAATACTGAAATTACAGTAGAACACACCAAATAGGATGGGGAACTAACATAGAATCCAACTAAACTCGACAAACAGAAACAACCCAAAGGCTCAACTAGCAAAAAAGCAGCTTGGTAAATCCTCAGGACAAGGATTTAACAACTCTGTGGTGAGATAGAAAATGTTCACAAATGGTCACTGTAGGTCCACAAAGACCGATGGTGTGAACTCAGGAAGCGGGGACCATGGGACCACCTCTCCAGTTCAGCCACAGACAGGTGCATGGACCTGGTTGAAAAACCATCCCAGGAAATCCACCAGCCAGGTTTGTTGGCTTGTCAGTTACTTGCATGCTTTCTATGCGCAGAAGGGCAGGGAGAGAACAGAGGAGACAGTGAAGAGGGGGAAAGGGGTGAGGCTGAGGGCAGGCAGAAGGCTGGGAGACGCTATGGGGCGGGAGATGCGTGCCTACCAGCATTCCTGGCACCCACGTGGTTCCCTGAAGCATTGCTGATGCAGACTTGGGGGTCCCCAGCATGGCAGGGTACCCTGGGTATTCCCAGCACACAGGCCAGAGAAGCACTGTATCCTCAGGACTCTGTCCTGTACCGACAGCCTGGCTGGCAGACAATCTCACGTTGCTGGGCTCCCTGGGCCTCGGGGGCCCCCGTCTAAAACAAGTGACAGGAGAACAAAAGAACTGGTGTTGGGTAGGAAACATGCCACCTGAGGGGACAGGGACAGGGAGGGGCAGTGAGTGTGGTGGAGGGAGGAGCCACCGGGAGCAGGCAGTGCTGAAAGGCGGGGAAGTGTCGTGCAGAAAACCCTACCAGTAGCAGACCGCAAGCTGCAGTGCAGAAACATCTATACTAAAAAAGTGGCCCCCCATACAAAAGAAATAAAGAACCTGCCATGGAGGCAGGCTGGGGGGAGGGGAGGGAACCAGGTAGTTGGTGGTGGGAGACGGGCACTGGTGGAGGGATGGGTGCTGGAACACTGTATGACCAAAACCCAAATATGAACATCTTTGTAATTGTATATCTCACGGTGGTATAATAAAATACTTAAAATAAATAAATAATAAAATAAAAAAGTGGCCCCCATAGAGGCAGACTGATGGAGGAAACGTGAGGGAGGGGACACTGGTGAGGGACGGAGTTGAAATCATTATGCCTGAAACCCAATCATGAATAACTTTGTGATCTCATGGTGACTGAAAAATTTAAAACATTCTCAGTACCTGCATTGCAAACCATAATGCCCAAAATGGGGGAGAAAGAGAGAGAGAGAGAGAGAGAGAGAGAGAGAAAGAGAGAGAGAGAGAGAGAGAGAGAGAGAGAGAGAGGGGGAGAGAAAAGTGTCTGCTATAGTAGCAGGCTAGGGGGGTGCGGAGGGAAACTAGGGACATTGGTGGGTGGGAAATGTGCACTGGTGGAGGGTGGGTGTTGGAACACTATGACTGTAACCTAACCATGAACAGCTTTGTAATTGTATATCTCATGGTGGTTCATATAAATCATGAACAGCTTTGTAACTGTGTATCTGATGATTCAATATAAATAAATAATAGGGGGCTGGAGTGATAATACAGAGGGGAAGGCATTGCCCACACATGACCAACCTGGGTTCAATCCCCAGCAGCCCATACGGTCCCCTGAGCACCACCAGTAATTCCCGAGAACTACTTCAGAGACAGGAAGTACCCCTAGGCATCGCTGGGTGTGACCCCAAAAAGCCCCCAAAACATAAATAAATACAGGGGGGAAATAATTTAAAAGAATTAAAGACAAAAATCTAAAACCACCAGCGGCAAGATACAGCCCGTGGGTCATCTTGGGAATACTGCTCAGTTCCATAGGGCTACGGAGCCCCCAAACTTAGATTTCAGTGGCCCCCTAATACAACTGTTTTTTAAGCATCAGAGTTTCCTTTCAACACCCTAAATTTCCCGAGGGCTCAGGAGAGCAGCACCCAGCCTGGCCGGCCCCGCCTCCTGGATCAGGGCCTGTCTGGGGAGGGCGAGCACTGGACTGCGAGGCGGAGGCCAGGGCCTGACTCATGCTGTCCTCATCCCCCACCGCAGTGGGCAGGCGCCGCCGTGACTCACCCAGAGCTGCGGGGGCTATTCTGAAAGCTGCCAAGGGCCGGATGCTGGCGCTGACATCCTGGCACGCTACAAAGCGCCCTCTCCACCCCACGCCCCACCCGCTGCCGGCACACGCGTGCGGCAGCAACTGAGTATTTGGGTGGTTCGGGGTTTTTTTTTTAATGCCAGGCAGAAACGCTCTCACTCCTCTTCCTGCTTCTCTCCTTAGTTCCTGGAAATCACTGCCAGCGTGTGAAGCCAGGGGCCCCCTCCTTCCAAGCCCTGGGGAGGGCAGGGGAGGGCCCGTCTTGTGCAATCCCCCAAATGAATCATCGGCTCTTTGTTCCCATGGAAAGTGCCCTAGAAGCAAGTGCATTCAAGTTCTCACTTCTGTTGCAGCCACCAAATGGGTCCCCACCACTGACAGCTGCGTGACACCCACACACTGGTCTCCAGCCAGCCGGGGCCAGTCTAGCCAGGATGACCTCTGGCCACCCCAGGACTCTACCAAACCCACCACACACTGTAGGCCTTGTGTACCAACAAGGGAAGGTCAGGGTCTCCACGATCTTCTAGGCCATATGGGGTGCTGGGGATCAAACTCAGGTTGCCGTGAGCAAGGCAAGCATCTTAAAGGCTGTACTATTTCTCCAGCCCTAATCCAGATTGTTTGGGGCCACATCCAGCTGTTCTCAGGGCTCATTCCCTGGCAATGATGTGGACATATGGGATGGCCAGGAGATGGAACGTGGACTGCCAGCAAGGCAAACACCTTACCCCATTGTGCTATCTCTCCAGGCCCTAATCTAGTTGGTTTTTTTTTTTTTTTTTTTTTTGCTTTTTGGGTCACACCGGAAATGCGTAGGGGTTTC
Organism: Cryptotis parvus; assembly: GCA_021461705.1. Lineage (NCBI taxonomy): Eukaryota > Metazoa > Chordata > Mammalia > Eulipotyphla > Soricidae > Cryptotis > Cryptotis parvus. Next base: position 12,823 of record JAJIBD010017120.1, read on the forward strand.
TCCTGACTCTGCACTCAGGAATTACAGCTAGCAGTGCTCGGGGGACCATATGGGATGCCGGGGATCGAACCTGGGCCAGCATGGGCCAGCGCGTGCAAGGCAAATGCCCTACCCACTGGGCTATCACTCCGGCCCTAGTTTTAAAATTAATAAAGAAGCTATTTCCGGGGCCAGAAGTACAGTAGGTAGGGCACTTACCTTGCATGTAGCTGACTCAGGTTCTATCTCTGACATCCCATATGATCCCCCAAGCACCACCAAGAGTGATGCCGGAGTGCAAAGCCAGGAGTAACCCTTGAGCATCACCAAGTGTGAACCCAAAACAAAAACCAAACAAATAAAAAGAACCTATTGCTCCAGAAAGACTTACAAGTGGCCAATAACCTCCAGAAACTGATAGTATCCCTGGTCATTAGAAACAGGCCAGCTGGACCTCACTGAGGCGCCTTTCCATCTGCTGAGCCATGATGCATTTAACAGATGCTCACCAGCCTGTGGACACACTGCAACTTGCCCTGAGGGCTGGTGGATATAAAGGCAGCAGTCCCTGAGGAAAAGGTCCACACAACGCGCAATCTAGTGGCCCACGAGTCCCTGCCCAAGGAACTGGAAGCACCACACAACTGGACCCACGGATTCCTTCACTCCATGGCGGCCAAGACACACCATGACACTGGCCAGTGGCCAGTTAGAAAGTGATGGACAAGAGACAGACTGTCCCCTTGGAGAGCCTCAGTTCCTAAGGTGCCCATGGGAGCGCCCACTCTGGAGGGGACTGGAGGATGGCCGGGCTATAGAGAATCACAGCCCCTGGCAGGAGGGCAGCTGGCACACACCAGGGGCAAGGGCCTAGGTGGGCAGAGGTGGAAACATGGGGGTGAGGGCTGGGGCCAGACACCCCGTTTGGGTTCTCTGCGGGAAAGAGCGTCAGGACAGGCTCAATGATTTGATGTGAAGGATTTGACCAGCTCTGGGGCCTCCGAGTCTGTCTCGGCACCTGGGGCCTGCTCTGGCTTAACTGACAGCAGGGAAATACGACTAGGCTGAGAGTAATAATGATGGGTGGCCAGGGGCAGCTGAGCCCTGCACTGAGAAACGCCCAGCCTGAGAGGCTCCCCCTCCCCGCAGCAATAAGGCCCCGAGTGCCAGAGTCTGCCAAAGACACAAGGTCAGAGAATGGAGCAAATCCACTTGCACACTGTGGGCCCTTGGATAAATGGATGCCACAGAGACATACAGAGAACTATTTCAAAGGTGGGGTGGCAAGTGTTCAGCCGGGCTGAGCACGAACACTTGGGTACTGCTACACCACCCTCCTCCACACAGCCAGTGACCCCTGACCAAGACCACATGTGGCACCCCCAAATACATAAAAGCCCCCAAACAAAAATTTTTAAGGGCCAGAGCTAAGTACAACAGGTAGGGTGCCCTGGTTCAATCCCCAGAATCCCATCTGGTTTTCCAAGCCCCACCAGGAGTGATTCTTTTTATTTATTTATTTTATTTTTTTTTGGTTACATCTGGCAATGCTCAGGGGTTACTCCTGACTCTGCACTCAGGAATTACTCCTGGCGGTGCTCAGGGGACCATATTGGAAGCTGGGGATCAAACCTGGGTTGGTTGTGTGCAAGGCAATCATCCTATATACTGTACTATCGCTCCGGCCCCAGGAGTGATCCATAAGTGCACAGCCAGGAGACAGCCCCTGAGCACCGCCAGGTGTGGCCCATAAACAAAACAAAAAGCCCCAAATGAAAAAGCCAGTGACTGACCCCGAACACACAATGTGACAGGGAGGCAGTGGCAGCCACACGTCCAGATGCCTCCATTTCTGTGGTGCTGATGGGCCAGCGTGCTGCACATGGAATCAAACTGCAGCTGCCAAGGTGAGCCACAGCACGTGAGGACTCCAGCGCCCCTACAATTCCTTGAGGAAGGAAGCACAGTGTCCCTGGGCTCGGACCCAGCTCCGTGGAGAGCCGCTGCTGTGAATCTGTCCCTCCAAACTCCCACCTGGACCACTCACCTGCCAAGGGTAAGTGCAGGGTTGGCACTGCCCTGTGGCATTTAAGACCCAGTGTTCAATCCGCACTGAGCACCGGACAGTGCGTGAGCCCCACAGCCCAGGGTGCGGCCCCGGCATCACAACAAACAAAGGATGGGCAAGGGGCAAATAGAAAGATTATTTTCTAAAAAAAAGAGAAGAGGGGGCCAGAGCGATAGCATAGCGGGTAGGGTGTTTGCCTTGCACACGGCCGACCTGAGTTTGATCCCTGGCATCCCATATGGTCCCCCGAGCACCACCAGGAGTAATTCCTGAGTGCAGAGCCAGGAGTAGCCCCTGAGCATTGCGGGTGTGGCCCAAAAAAAAGCAAAAAGAAAACAGAAGAAGAAGACAAGCACAGGCAGAGAAAAGATGACCAGTGACATTTCCAGAGCAAGCCTTCAAGGCCACAGAGGACAGAGAGCCGCAGCCCCAGGACAAACGCTCCAGATAGCTCTGGGAAACGGCCACATGCGGCCGCCTCAGCAGGGCAGTGACCTCCACCAGAAGGCCAGGAGTGGAAGAAGCCATGGAGAAAAGGAGCCGCACCCAGCGGTGGGAAAGTGAACCCAGTGGGGATGAGGGTGGAAAACGGGGAGGTGGTTCCTGACAAACGGGCAGTGCAAACTCCATTCCTAGGCAGATCAGTACCTGAAAGATCACAGAAACACGAATCCCAAAGGCGCTGGGCCCTGATTCTAGTTCACAAATTTTCACATCAGCTGAGATAGGAATCAACCTAAATGCAGAGACAGGTGCATGGACCAGGATGCTTCGAGCAGAACCAAGGGAGAATCACTCTACCGTCATACAGAAGGGGCGGAGCGAGGGGCTGAACGCAGCTGCCCTGGGGTCAATTCCTGCATCCTGTATGCTTCCCTGAGCCCACCAGGAGTGATTCCTGCCTGCAGAGTCAGGAATGAGCCCTGACCATTGCCACGTGTGGCTCAAACTCAAGGAGGAAGAAGGAAGAACGGAGGAGGAAGAGAGAGAGAGCAGGAGCAGCACACACCAAAACACTGAAAAGGCTGGACAGCTCATATGTGTCAGAGAGCAAAGACAGAGGACATATTTCCCAATGAAGCCCCGAGTTACCCTAGGCCTGCAGAGACAAGAACCCACAGCACCACAGGACCTGCGTGTGGTCATCTGGCCCCGCATATGGGGTCAGCAAACCCACACCCCCTAGTGCGGTGCAGCACACTCCACACCGATACCTCAGCCTCGCCGGAACTCAGGGCTGCAACAGCGTGGCTACCCCTCCATGCCCCGCTAAGGGTCGCCAGATGAGCCTCGCTCGGGCCCTGCTCAGCAGAGACGTTCTCTCCACAGCTCCCAGCACAGAGCAGGCCAGCGTGCTGCAGGGAGCCTGTCCCCCAGGCCCAAGCCCTTACGCATCCTGGGCTTACCTCACGGGCCACTCGCTCTCAGCCCTGAGCTGGGGGAGAAAACCAAGGCCCAGACAGGGTGCCAAGATGTGGGGATACAGGAAACCTCAATCAGATGCTTTTTTTTTTTTTTGGGGGCCACACCTGGCAATTCTAAGGAATTACTCCTGGTGGTGCTCGGGGGACCATATGGGATGCCAGGGATCGAACCCAGGTCGGTTGCATAGAAGGTAAAGGCCCTACCCACTGTGCTATCACCCGGCCCCTCATTGAGATGCTTTTTGTTTTGTGGGGGAGGCGCACCCAGCAATGCTCAGAGCTTACTGCTAGCTCTGCACTCAGGAATTACTAGCAGGCTCAGGGAGCATATGGGATCCCAGGAATCAGTTCTGGTCAGCTGCATGCAGGGCAAAAACACCTTAAACCTGCTGTACTATCGCTCCGGTCCAAGGCAAGTCACTGAAACCTAGCCCAGCCTCACATTCCAGGAAGGAAGGTTTTCACAAACATCACAGAAATGTGTGTGTGTGGGGGAGGAAGAGAGGAGAGGAGGGGGTCACTACGCATCCTGGCAATACCCAGGGGTCAGTGCGGGCGAGTGGGGACACTCCCAAGCCGGCCGTCAGAGCAGGAAGCAGGAAGGCAGGAGCCGAGGTAAGGAAGCCAGCGCCGAGTTCATGTGTGTGTCAACAACAGGTGGACATCCTCGTTACAAAAGCCGCTTTATTTTCTCTTCCTGTTTCCTATTTTCCCTTTGTGTCAGTAACCGGCTGATTGGAAATCCGCTTGATTAAATAACACGCGAGCAAGTTCATGACCACACCCCATTAAAGAGAATCAAAGCAAGAGGCGGGAGGGAACAGCCCCACGTTAGGGGGAGCAGCCCTCACAGGCGCCTTTTTTTTCCCCCCTAGCTTGAGGACACAGTTTAAGGCCTATGTACAGAATGACCTTCAAACATCCACAGTGAGCAGAAAAATTCATTGCCCCCCAAAGACATACACACCCTCTACAAGCCCAGGAAGAAATGCCGGGCTGGTCCTACGCCCCATGGAGCCATTCCGGGGGGGACAGTGACAAATACAGATTAAAAGTCTGCAAAAAAGAGACCCCCTTTACCTCCTCCAGTCTGCTGAGGGAACACCCCCCCCTCCATCCCCGCCAAGAGCTGCTGGGACCTGCCCCGCAGAACCAGAGTTCAGAGAAACCAGAGTCTCGTTCCCAGGTGGGATGTCTGTTTCCCGCCTGACAGCTCCAGCAGGACCCGAGGCCTCCAAGATGAGCCTGCTTTGGTCCCTGATCCACACCGGCCAACCCTGCCGTTAGTGGAGGCCTCGCTGGCCCAGCTTGGGCACCTCCTGGTCAACATCAGCACTTGGGCTAGAGAACCACCGGTGTCCAAGGCACAAGGCACCCAGACGTGAAGGGACAAAGCGCACCAGGCCAGGCGGAGACGCAGGCACACGGCGTCCAGCGTGCTCCATGTCAATCAAGACCATCCATGATAACTCCTGTAGTGTAAGCGGGAAGGTGCTTGCCTTGCACGCAGCCAGTGGTGCCAGTTCAATCCCTGGCACCACTTATGGTCCCTTTGAGCCGAACCCTGATCATAGAACCAGGAGTATGCTCTGAGCACCACCGAGCATGGCCCAAAAAGTCAGAGAGAAAACAGAGGTAACTCCTGTAGTGTACAAAAACAGCCCCACCTTCAGGGCAGCTCAGCACCGTGGGGGGGACAGACGAGCTTTGGTGACGCTGGGGGCTCCAGAGCCAACCCCAAAGGGTGAATCTCAAGAAACACCAGCCTGGGGGCTCTCGCAGTGGGTCATGTGGGTGCCGGTCACTCGCTTAGCGTGTGCGTTTGCTGCCTGTGCATTAGATGCCGGATCTCCCGCACGATCAGTGGTGAAATGAACAGGTTTGTACAACTTATCTGTGAAGAGGAAGGAGGAGAAGCATGAGGACAGAGTTTCTGGCTTTACCAGAGGGAGAGTGGACAGGGAGCTGGGGCTCAGGTTAGAAGCCAACACTGGCCCCCAGCAGGCGATTTTATGGCAGTTTCTGGCTTGACTCCCCCACAGGAGGGATTTCTCAAGATGCTGTAGGGGTCCAAGCAACAGAGTCTGGGGGCCCGTCTTTTGGAAGTGAGAAAGCAGCCCCCGACCCCCACACAGCTGTCCCCCGAGATCTGGTTCCAGATGGCCCCACAGCAGCACCTCCACAGGGTGGCCCTTTAAGCCCGGCTTGTTTGGTGCCCAAAGCAATTGCTGGCAGGATTTCCACATTCTACCGAGCAGGTAAATGTTCTGGAAGAGACCACTGACAAAAAAGCTGGCACTCCTGAGTCAACGGTCAAAGGCTAAGACTAAGGTTAAAGGCCCTTCCTCCCCCCCAAAGAAGGTGTGCCTTTGAGATTAATCAAAATGCGACTTTTCCCCACAAGGGCCCTTGCTGCTAGTTTAAGAAGATGGATGGCTTTGAGCTAAATTAAGAAGAGAAACCATGGGTTTGAAAAAAATTATTTTTTAAAGCACGCACTTACCATGAGAATGAAGAAGTAGAAAACCCACATCCACCGAAGTTGTCCTGGATCAGAGACACCAAACACTGAGGGAGGAAAGAAGGGAAAAGAAGTCGCTAAATGTAGATTCCCGGGCTGCCAGAACGCAGGGACGAAGGGAGGTGGGGTTGCTCTCATCTGTATTTCTGTGAGCTTAACTGGGCCCAAATACAAACATGGCATTAGGGGAGACTCAGAGGGCGGAGCAATTGTGCAGCGGGAAAACATCTGATTCCTGAGCAAAGATCCAGGAGTAAGTCCTGAGCTCTGCTGGGTGTGGCCCAAAATCAAAACACACACACAAAATCACCCCTTAACTGGGGAAACTGAATCCACTTGGGTCCAGGGAAATGGATCAAAGGGCCAAGCTCCCCCTGGACCCAGCACTACCACTCCTGGGAATACACCCTGGGTGCCCAAAAACACAGCAGAAACACCATCTGCACTTCTATACTCATTGCAGCACTATTCACAATAGCCAGAATCTGGAAACAACCTGAGTGCTGAGAACAGACAAAGGGGTAAAGAAACTATGGTATATCTACACAATGGAATACTATATAGCTGTTAAGAAAACGGAAGTCATGACACTTGACTATAAATGGATGGACATGGAGAGGATCATGCTAAGTGAAATTAGCCAGAAGGAAAAGGAAAGATACTGAATGACTGCATTCATTTGTGGGATATTAAAAAAAAATAGTACAAGACTAATATCCAAGGCTAGGCAAACGGGTCAGGAGAACTTGTCAAGGGTTGGAATCTACCACAAGTGTGTGGGGGACAGAGATTAGGTAAGATAGAGAAGGAGGGCCTGGAACGATAGCCCATCAGTAGGGCATTTGCCTTGCACGCGGCCGGCCTGGGTTCAATCCCGCATCCTATATGGTCCCCTGAGTACCACCAGGAGTAATTCCTGAGTGCAGAGCCAGGAGAAACCCCTGAGCATCGCGGGTGTGACCCAAAACCAAAAAAAAAAAAAAAAAAAAAAGACAGAGGAGTCAGTTTACCAATTATAGTTGGAAATGGTAACATTAGACTAGAACTGAGTACTGAAAAGTAGATAAAGGGATATACATGATAACCCCTCAGTGAATGTACTGCAAACCACAATATGCAAAAAAAGAGAGAGAGAGAGAGAGAGAGAGAGAGAGAGAGAGAGAGAGAGAGAGAAGTGCCTACCATAGAGGCAGGCTGGGGGTGGTATGTGTGGGGAGGGAAAATGGAGTCACTGGTGGTGGGACATATGCATTGGTGGAGGGATAGGTGCTGGAACACTGTATGACTGTATGTAAACCCAATCATGAACTGCTTTGGTTTTTTTTTTTTTTTGCTTTTTGGGGGTCACACCCAGCAATGCTCAGGGGGTTACTCCTGGCTCTGCTCTCTTAGGGGACCACATGGGAGACCAGGAATCAAATCAGGGTGGGCCACATGCAAGGCAAATGCCCTACCTGCTGTACTATCACTCTGACCCCTATCATGAACAGCTTTGTAATTGTTTTATCTCATGGTGATATACTGAAACTTAAAAAAAAAAAAGAAACACAAGAGCTGAGCTCCTGCTTTGCAGAGAGGAGCCTGCCTGGGTTTGCTCCTCTGCATTTCAAGCACGTGTAGCTGGGTACCATGGGGCGCCCCCCAACCCTCAAGCACAAAGGAAAATGAAGCAAGAGAAACTCCACAAGCCAGAGCGACAGCGCAGCAGATTATGGCCCATTAGTCTGCAGTGGGCTTAGCCATGCTCTGTCCTTTGCTGACTCTGTGAGGAGCCTGCACAGGACATTCCTGGATTGGTTTCGAGTCCAAAGCAGAGTGGCCCGTCTCTGCAAGGCCCCGGCAGGAGTGGCCTGTGTGTGAGTCAGTGATTGGGGCCAGGAGGGCCAGGGTGAGGTGGGGATACAGGTGCGAACAGGAAGGCCCTGGAGGAAGGAGCTGTGTGGCCTGACACCTGTAGGCAGGCACAGCTGTGGCTGCACCTGGGAGAAGTCAGGACTGCACGCTGGTGCGAGAGCGCCACCTACTGGAGCCCACACGCAAGCAGCGGGGCCTCCCAGGTGGCAGGACACCCACCCACACCTGCCACGTACTCACCTGGCCCACAGCAGCGCCCATGCTCCCTGCACCGTCCACAATCCCCGTGACGGTTGCCAGAGCCTCACTGCTCCCTTGGACCAGGTCCTGGCGACCCAGGTCCGCAGAGATGGCAGAACTGATCATGTTTGAGGGACCACCGATGAAAAATCCTGAAGGCACAGATGGAAACTGATCAAAACCTCTGATTGGAACCCAAGCCCGGGTCCAGCAGCATTCAGGGGCCAAAGTTCTTTGGTCAGAATCCAAGTCAGGACTTTGGAGAGCGGCAGGCAAAAGGGGGACTGCCTGGAGATAGCAGGGCTCACAGGCTAAGTGCTTACGCGGCCCGAACCTGTCGGGTTTAGAAGAAACGGGACAGGAGCGGCGGCGGTGCAGCCAACACTGAAGCTGGCAGCTCCCAGCGCTCTGGCGGCCCAGGAGGCCAGAGACTTTCTGAGTGAGGGAACGTGGCTGCCAACCCTTCAGGTTGCTTTCGAACCATGACTCTGGTTCCAGAGAAACCAGAGTGAGACCACACACCTCTCCAAGGCCAGGAAATGTGCCCTCGTATCATAGATGTGCCCTGGTGATGCTCGCGGCCAGCTCTGCTGCCAGTGGCTTTGGAGCATGGCAGTTTGACGAGTCACACTCAGCCACACGAGAAGCAGGAAATCTTTATTTTATTATTTTTTTTTTTGCTTTTCTGGGTCACACCCGGCAATGCTCAGGGGTTACTCCTGGCTCTGCACTCAGGAATTACTCCTGGTGGTGCTCGGGGACCATATGGGATGCCGGGGATCGAACCCGGGCCGGCACGGGCCGGCAGTGTGCAAGGCAAACGCCCTACCCGCTGGGCTATCACTCCAGCCCCGAAGCAGGAAATCTTGACCTGGTGCTGGTGCTCCAGCAGACAGGCAGGCATATGGCCGTGTCTAATGCGACCTGGGGGCTGGAACCATGCTGCAGGTCTCATGCGGCCCAGTGGGGCCCACACTCACTGCCATCAGCACCCCCTGTCAAAACGCACCAGCACAGGCCTGCTTCCTGCCACACAGTTCCTGCCACGTAGTTCCTGACAGAGCTGGCCATTCTGTGTCCCAGGGGATGGGCAGGATGGGCCAGCAGAGGGGCAGTTCCCCAAAGCATGGCAGCGGTAGCAGGGTGCCAGCCTGGAAGGACTGGGTGCACCCTCAGGCCAGAGGCGCTGCCGGGGCATCCTTCCGTGGGTCCTCTCAGGTCCCCAGAAGGCTTTCAGGGCACTGGGATGAACACCCCCCCCCCTTCCCTGCTCTGGGAGGAACGCAGGGCGGGCAACCCTGTACCTGTCACGCCATCAGGAGGGCGTTGATGGACTTGTCGTTGGGAGAGCCTGTGGAAGAAGATTCGCTTCAGGAGTCCGAGAGGGGGGTGCAGGGTCCCGGGACCTCCCCAGACAACAAAGGGAATAGCCCCCCACCCCCACGCCTCCATCAGCAGTGCCTCTGGCTCCCAGCTAATGAGCCCTTTAAAAAGCTACAAAGGCCCCCACTCCCATGGAGGGTGTGAGGAGGGACAGGCCGGGAACCCACTAATTACCACGAAACCCTCCCCCTTTTATGGCTTTATTGGCTCCACTGCTGGTCCCCTGGAGCCAGCCTACAAAGCAGGCCCCAGCGGCTGAGACAGAGCGACAGAGGGAGATGGGGTGAGGGGGCCGTGCATGAGAGCAGACGTGCTGGCCGACCACTGCCGGCCCAAGCCCCCACAGAATATGGAATACGGCACCTTTGGCACTTGTCCCCCGGCGCCCCCCACGGGTCCTGGGCACCTTTCCATGGCACAACAGTACTCACGGCGCAGCCCACGAGAGAGCCAACGGCCAGGAGAAGGCTGAGGGCCAACACCGGCGCACGCTTCTGCAGCAGATCAGAGATGAAGCCCTGCAGGATCCCGCCTGGGAGTGAAGAACATGAGTCAGCGCCCACAGGAGCTGGGCCCCTAGACCCGTGATGGCAGGAACAAGCCGACTGCGGAGCCTCTGCTCCAGATCCCTGACAACAGCCTTCCAGACCTTTCTCAGTCCCTGGGATCATGTGCCCACCCCCAACACCGCCAGCTGCTGGCCTGGAGGCCCCCAATACGCGGCCCCTGGGCAGCACACGCATCCTGAGCACTGGACAACCAGGCTTGGTGGGCTGAGACCCACCTGTTGTGCCCAGGACGGAACTCGAGCACAGCTTTGTAGCCACACCCCCAAAATAAATCAAATGAGGCCAAAAACAGCCTTCCTCCACAGATTCCTTTCAGGAAGGCTCCTTAACAGTTCATCGCTATGGTGGCTGGTGAGCAAAGGACAGCAGAAACCAGACAATGAAATATCAAGAAATAAAA
>JAJIBD010017121.1:0-10353 GCA_021461705.1 Cryptotis parvus
CCTCCAGCCTGAACAAAAGCAACATGCCCGTGCAGTGGAACGAGGTCAGCTCTGGCACCGTGGACACCATGACCAGCCAGGCGAAGCCCCCACCCTTTGCGCAGGGCAACCTGGCCGTGGTGCCCAGAAGGCCACCCTGGGCCAGTACCCAGGCTACAGCGCCCACTCGGGGCTCTGGACAGCACTCAGCCGCACCTGCCCCCTGTAGCAGGGCTCCTGCCGCTGCCCAGGGCCGGTTATTTGCAACAGCCGCGGCAGCCAGGGGCTCCTAACCAGTGCCCCAACCTGACCTCCACTGTGAGCCCCCCCACACCACCTATGGGGTTCAGGCCCACCCCCAGCTGAGCCCCAGTACGGTGGCCGGGCCTTGAGCCAGTTCCCAGCATCCTGCAGCAACATGGGCGGCAAGCCAGGACCCCTGGGGCTTCCCAGCAAATGGAAGTTGCTCCGGACCCCACCATGATAGGCGGCTGCAGGCGGGAACTTGGAGTCCCCAACTCCACACTCACTGGGCTGCCACCGCCGCCCAGCCCAGAGCTACTCCCAGCAGAGCCATCCCTGGTGGGCCCCATGAGCCAGGAGAGTTACCACACCAACCCCAGCCTCCTGCCGGCTCACCAGCCTGGCTTCATGGAGCCCCAGCAGGGGGCTCTGGGGCAGACCGACCAGGCTTTGGCTTGGTGCAACCCAGACCACCCCCAGAACCCAGCCCCCGCTGGCCGACACCGTGGTGTCCGAGCTGGGCAGCAGCTGGCCTATGCCAGAGCAGCTGGCCATGGCATGGCAGCTGTGTCAACCAACCAGGAGTTGGCAGAGTCTGTCCCCAAGGGAGCAGTGGGCCCCTTGGCCTCCCTGCCCCCTCAGGACACGGCGGGGCCCAGGACCACAGCATGCTTTATTACTATGGCCAGATCCACATGTATGAACAGAATGGGAGCCTGAAAACGCGGCCGGCTGTCAGCTCATGCCGCCCCAGCCGCCTCAGGCCTGCCCGGACAGTGTCCCGCCCCAGCCCTTGCCCTCACCTGGGGTCAACCAGGTGTCCAGTACCGTCGACTCCCAGCTCCTGGAGGCCCCTCAGATTGATTTTGATGCCATCATGGATGATGGAGACCACTCCAGCTTACTCTCGGGCACCCTGAGCCCCAACCTCGTCCACAGCCTCTCCCAGAACTCCTCCCCCTCACCACCCCTCGGAACTCCCTGACCCTGCCGTCCATCCCCGCAGGCATCAGCAACATGGCCGTCGGGACATGAGCTCCATGCTCACTAGCCTGGCCGAGGAGAGCAAGTTCTTGAATCTGATGACTTAAGCTGCTGTCCTGCACGCAGCAGCCCCGGGGTTACCATTTCCTCACATGAGTATTTGCCGGTCTAAGGGAGTTTTGCTAATGGCTGGTTCAGAACACAGATGCGTTCAGGGCAGCTTTATGTGCAGCCTGGCCGGCTGTCTCTTTGAATTATTTTTCTTTTTCTAGAACATTCGGGGAAACACTTGTTTACATGGTGAGATCCAGCCTTTGGTGTTTATGGGACCACTCGGTTCTGGCATCTTTGACTCTGTTATTTGCCTGATGAGGGATTACAGTGGCCACAGTTCTCTCAAGGCCAGGAGGAAAGAGGGTAGAGGAACCACGTTGGGGTTTGAATCTGAAAGCCATACTGAATATTCCTGTCCAGGAAGATACGCCTCTAGTTCCTGCGAGGAAAAGGAACTTCCCGGCCCAACAGCATTCTGTGAGGCATCGTTCATTCTTGCGGCTGTGAATGTCCCTTGCTACAGAGGGAGAAATATGTATGTTTTTGCCTGGGCGCTGATTCAGGAACACGCCTTGATTCCAGGGTTTGGTAGAGCTGGCATCTCTACCCCTCACCGCCCTGTGTGCAGACTGGCCGCTTCCCTAGGAATGAATCGGGTGTGACGGCATTGCCTGGAAAAGGGAAGGGAAAAGGCATCCTGCTCCCATAAGGCCCGAGACCTCCTGCCCTCTCCAGACCATGTTTACAGCGTTTGTGCATGTAGATGTAGCCCTTCCAGAAGAGAACACTTGATTCTCAATACCTCGGGCTGCTGGTATTGCCAGAGTTGAAGATGGACGAGGTGAGCAGCGTGTGGGATGGAAGCTTGGGAAGAGACAGTCCCCAGGGCCCCCACCTCTGGCAGCTCTGGAGGTCTCCCTGTAGGAAGAGGAAGTCGCATGTTTACCCGTTCTTGTTTCTCCAGTGCACTCTCCCTCCACTTTACCTGGGGACGCTCTCGAGCCCGACAGCAGCAGCCTCCTAGAGGTCATGCTGTCTGCTCCCTGGCCGCCCAGGGGTCCCCTCTGCCCCCTTTGATTCAGAGAACTAGGGTGTGTGCATGGGGCTGAAAGTGAAGGACTGTCCCTGAATTGTCCTGTTGAGTTTGACCAAGACCTCCCTGCCAGAAATGGAATTTGGAACGGTGTTGGAAGACAGGGGATGCCTGAATGCACCCTCTCAGCACACAGGCACACACACATGCACACACACACACATGCACACACACACGCACACACACACACACCCTGAATCTTTCCATGTTTAATTTACGGAAGCCTTGCCAAAACCAACTGTGCCCCTGTCTGTTTGATTCTGACCACCCCCACTCCCAACTTAGCCAGCACCTGGCTCCACCTACTCCCTCTTTCCCTCTTTGTCCCAGAGCATTAAACTGCTTTGCTGGAGTCCAAAGTCAAGGCCAAGACCAGATCCCACTTTCCTTGCACCTCCACGAGGCTCTGAGCTCTAGCGTGGTGTGTGCCCGCCCTCCCGCTGCTCTCTGCTCCGCTCCCAGCCAGCCAAGCACCCCCACCCCCCGTTTGTGTATATATATCGTCTGTACAGAGCCATCAGCCCTGAAAATACTGTAGGTGAATCATCCAGCCAAATTTATATCTCCAAAACATTTTTAGCTTTTCTACATGCTATGAATTGAGATGATATGCTCAACTTGTAAATAAGTCTTTTTGTACATTAAAAAAAAAGTAATTTTTTCATAATTTATTTTGTCTATTTGCTTCTTGCTTGACAGTAGTTAATGAGAACCCGGGCAGTAAATTCGGTGCATTTGAGCAGAAATTAGGCTGTATTTTCTCTCAACAGTGTCAAAAATTGATGACCATGCCTTCATCGAGAAATGTTTAATGCCGGGCCTTTTTAACTGACTACACGCTCTGCTGGGGCGGGGTGTGACGTGCCGCAGCAGCTGCTGTTCTGACGCTGAGCATCCTCACTGCCGAAGCCTGCACGCACCGGGTGGGCCTAGATGCTCCTGGGCTCGGAATTCCCTTTGACCAGCTGAATTCCCTGGGCTCGGAATTCCCTTTGACCAGCTGGGGTTGGAGCAAGGGGCCGGGGTGGATTAGTAGATTCTGGACTGTGGTGCCAGGCAGGCAGGCAAGCAGAGGCATGTGGAGGGGTCCCGTGGGGGTGGGTGCCCGCAGTAACCTCTGGTGCAGGGTGTGGTCCTGAGCAGAGCCTCAGCCTGGGAAGGGCCATCAGGTAACCTCAGAAGGTGCCTGTGACCTGCTTAGCTTCAGAATTACAAATGCAAGTGCTCTTGGAGTGAAAATCGGGCATTTCCTGGCACCCCAGTCTGATGCCCTCTGCGGTGCCCTCCAGAAGGGAAATCTTGGCCCTCAGTCCATGAGGTGTGGAAGCCCAGGCTACACGGAGGCCACTGGTGCTGCATCAGAGCTGTGCGGGCCCGGGTGGGCAGAAGGGTGCGCTGGAAAATCCAGCCCTGGAAGGCACTCCCAGCCCTACAGACCAGCATGGGGCTCCCTGTCTGCTGGGCAGCTTCATGCTAAGGCCAAGACCCGATGGCTGCTGGCTAATGTTTTTGTTGGGGTGGCAACCAGTCATTCTCATGGGCGTGGGCTACCCTGGGGATGTCCCGAGCCACCTGTGCTAGTGGCTATGTCCGGCCTGCCCTTGCCTCGGCTTCTTTCAAAGCCCACTTCAGGCTCCCATCTCCTCTGTCTCACCACGCAGGGAAGTCTCTGCCTGCTTTGGGGGCAAGGAAAGGCCAAACACTGTTCAGTATCATGAGATTGGACAGGTCAGCGAGGTTCCAAAGCCCACATGACCGTCGCCTCTGGCCACACAGCCACAGGTCTCAGCCCAGTCGATAATTCTTGCTCATGGATCCGGGGCCGTTGAAGGGGCTGGTCAGTGCTGAATTGGGCAGCAGGTCATTCAGGGGCTGCTCAGGGCTGGGTTGGGCAGCAGGTCAGTCTGGAGGTAAGTCATGTGCACCGCTCAGCTCCCAGCAGCGGGAAGGCTCCGCATGACCTTCACCTGGGGCCAGGGTCTGGTCTGAGTAGCGCCTCCTGTGGCCGGGCAGGAGCCCAGAGAACAAGCCAGGGAAACGCAGATCCGGAAGCAGCATCTGCTCAGGGGACACAGCCAGAGTGTCACTGTGTCTCTTCTCTCTCTCTCTCTCTCTCTCTCTCTCTCTCTCTCTCTCTCTCTCTCTCTCTCTCTCTCTCTCTCTCTCTCTCTCTAAGTCTTCTAATTTTTAAACTCAAGGAAAGCAAGAGAATGATTATTTCTCCACAGTAATACTCAGAATCATGACTCACTTCCTTCTTACATGCAGAATGTATTTATTTACCTGTCAAAACCTGCTCAGTCATCGGGATCGTCCTTTGGGATCTTGTAGTCTATCTTTTTTTTTCTTTTTTTTTTTTGCTTTTTGGGTCACACCCGCGATGCTCAGGGGTTCCTCCTGGCTCTGCACTCAGGGAATTACTCCTGGCGGTGCTTGAGGGACCATATGGGATGCCGGGGGATCGAACCCGGCCGGCACAGGCCGGCCACATGCAAAGCCAAACACCCTACCCGCTGGGCTATCGCTCCGGCCCCTCTTCTTTTTTAATGGTCAGACTCTAGGCGAGAGGGCCACAACGGTGCTTCATGGTAACGACATGTGAAGTCACCATGCCCGGCCACGCTGACGTGTTCCTCCTCTGTCCCTGTCATCTCTGACCCCTCTTCATTGTCCCTCCCTCCTCCCTGCACTGCAAGGCCAAGGGGCTTGTCATGGTGTGCTTCTGTCAATTTATTTGGGCTTCTTCTTGACCCAGAGACCTAGGAATTGAAAAAAAATTCCCAGGAGCATAACTCAAGTGGTAGAGTACATGCGTGTTATGAGCATGGTCTGGCCCCTGAGTACACCAGAGTGACCCCAGCGCTGCTAGGCCTGAGCACGCAACTATGAGACCTGCATCTCTTGCCCAAACACCACCCCCTGGGCCCCCACCCTGAGGTCCCAGTGGGGCACGGAGCTAGAACCGCCCAGCTCCCACTCCCTCTCCACTTCTCAGCGGCAGGTGCTAGCCCGTTGGCCCCTCTGGGTGGGGCGCTCCTGGGGCCTGCGGCCCCGCCTTCCCGCTCAGCCTCCTTCCTGCCGCCTGCCCCTGTGGCTGTTCCACCCCTTCCTCCGTCTGGGGACCAGGCCATGAACTAGTCTCTGGCCCTCAGGCCCATCTCCGAGTAAAAATGTCTTAGTGGCTAGAGTGAGCTGAAGCATAATTTCATTTTCTTTTGTTTTTATTTTCCCAAACGTCACTTAAACACTGTGGTTTACAAAGTTGTCCGTAATACAGTTGTTTGGGGCATTCAGCGTCCCAGCATGAAGCAGGCAATAAGCACCACCACTGGTCACCTTCCCTCCACCTTGTCCGTTTCCACCCACCCCCTCAAGCCTACTCCCCTTAGCAAGCACAAAATACTTTTATGCTGCTTGTTACGACAGAATGGTAAGTGGAATTAGGAGCAACTAAATCGTAATTTTATTTTCTAAATTCTCAGGATTTTGTTGTTATTATTAGGGTTCTTTTTTTTTTTGGGTGGTTCAGATCCAGCGATACTTGGTATTTCTGACTTGGTGCTTGAGTGTCTAGCTCTCAGGGGACCACACAAAGTTAGGGCTCAAACCAGAGCTCCGGCATAGAAAACGTGGGCTCCCTCTTTATGTTCTCTCTTGGCCCTCTAAATTCTGCTTTAAACTGCCTAAATGGAAGGTCCAATGCCATTCTTACTGCAGAGCTGACTTAGAGGGCCAGTAGGCCGGATTATCTCTGACTTTAGCCCTTATAAACCTTATCACTGATAGCTCCAAGAAGCTTAAGTTTACAGTAGTCTGCCTGGAAACCCGCCTGTCCAATTCAGTAGATTCATAGGTGCGTTTTCCACTACCAGATTTTCATAGTCTTAATCATATCAATAATCTTACCAAATATTTATTCATCTCATAGCTCAGGTCACCATTTCTCCTGCCCTTTGTTTTCTCCAGCTTCCTCTAAATTTTCTCAAGGCCCAGTTCCAACCCTACGCTACATCCTGGGACTTGACTATGGCAGCCACTCATTTTAATTAAGTGTGAGTTTCTGAATAAGTCAAGCGTGGCCCAAGGATGCTTCCAGATAAACCCACCAATGCCAGAAGCATCCTAGAAGTGTTCATTCTGGCTGTGGTGTTTGCAAGAGGCCTGAGGAAGGGGCGGAGGGGTCTGCCCTGACCGGAGCACCTCTGAAGCAGCTCACGGTGAGGGCATAAGGACAGCCGGGCCTGCAAAAAACACAGGAGCCTCACAGCTACTGGACTGGAAACAGCAAATCTTTTAACTGAACCCACTATCATTAAAAGTAGGAAATGTGCTTCTGTGGAATTAGGGTGGACAGGTACCAGAACGGTCGCCCAGGCCTCAACCTGCCATATCCTCTGGTCCATTTTTTCAGTATACGAATAACTAGCTGGAGGCCCCAGCTGTCTCCTGAGTCTATCTCAGTCAACTCTGAACCATGTGGGAGAGACAGTGGGGTCATAAACTGCTGCCCTCTGGTCAGTGACATCCCAAAGCCCAGAGCCTACTGTACGCCTCTCTTCCCAATCCTGTGTCCAGATGGGTTACATGAAATTGACTTCATGGTTCTAGCCTGGAAATATGCAAGTACTACTTTATTCTGCCTCCAGAGAACTGGTTGAAAACATTTGCCAACATTCTGATAACAGATTCCAGTATGGTAAGCTGCCAGCAGCCTGTTATGACTAGATGTCTTTCCAAGACTCTTTGCCCACAAAATGCATCTTGTAGAGATCTCAGGAGCCCAGGGTGCTAGGGCCGGGGAGGCCTTGGTCATCTTGTCCAGTGTTCAAGTCTCCAATGTTAAAGTCATGCTATCTTTTCTTCAAATGAAATTGGTTCTCTAAGCTGAGGGCACCCCTGAGAGCAGAGCTTGCCTGGCTCAACTTGGAGCAGGAGACCCAGAAACCACGCACACCACACAAAGCCCCCCACACAAAGCCCCTCTCCTGGCCACCCCACACCCAGCCAAGAGCAGCATGAACCTCGGTCCACAGGACATCTAGTTCAGCCAAATGAATTCAGTGCCCAGCATTTACGAGCAGATTATGGGAGAATTCACAGCCTTGTTTCTAGTGTCATGGAATGAGTTGGCTCCCTGACACTCACTGACACTGACCACTGCCCATTTGGACAACTCATCCCCTCCTCTCTGGACCAGCTCATGTAGGACTTCTCAGTACTCTCCTCACAGCACCTGAGGATCCCACGATGGTCTTCCTCAATGTTGTTGAGTTTATGTCCCTAGTCTAAAAGGTTCTAGAATGCTTCATAGAGGACGGGGAGTGAGCCAACCTTTCAGGGATGAGGAGAATCAGATATTATGAGTGGCCCTTTCAGAATGTATGTGAGCATGAGGCCAAGTCCACAGACATGTGGGAAGGACTCTGAGCTGTAGTTGAAACGTATTGGGTCGAGGTGTTTACTGAAGTCGGGCAGAAAGAATGGAGAGCAGGGCCTGGAGAACAGTGTGTAGGGCATTTGACTTGCATTTGCCCAACTTGGGTTTGATTCCCAGCCACCCTGAGCACCACCAGGAGTAATTCCTGAGTGCAGAACCAGGAGTAACACCTGAACATTGCCGGGTATGACCTAAAAAGCCAAGCATAAATAAATATTTCTTTTTTTAAAAAAAAAAGACAGAATAGGGAACGGAAGAAGAGAAATGCAAAGATCTGGCAAGGCTGGCAACTGAGCAGAGACCCAAGGCCTTGGTGTATGATTTCATGGTAGAATCAACCACCCCCTGGCCCCTGTGATCTGAATGTCCGATGGGCCCTTTCATACTCCAAATGCGCACCAGCTGCCTGCTTTTATTCTAGAGCATTTGCACATTTTCTTCGGGTGCAAGAATTGGCATCCCTCTGAAAAGATGCTTGATGTTACCCAAGACCTTCAAACTCGAATGAATGGAGGGGTTTATAGTAGCTTTACAAACCCCCCAACAATTGTTTTCTGAGCCTATTTTCTGCAACTTGATAGCCATGGAAGACCCAGTAGGTGGTTATATGCTGACTTTCTCCCATATGTGGAAGCTCCAAGAAGCGTAACCACAAAAGCAAACACCAAGCTCAGAGCTGTTCCAAGGTGACCTCTTTTGAGCTTTTTTAAAATCTCCTCCTTCTCTTTCCCCTTCCCCGGTCCCAACACTATGCCCCTCCATTCTCTCTCTCTCTCTTCTCTCTCTTCTCTCTCTCTCTCTCCCTGTCTCTCTCTCCCCTGACTCTCTCTCTCTCTCTCTCTCTGTCTCTCCCTGTCTCTTCCCTGTCTCTCTCTGTCTCTCCCTGTCTCTCTCTCTCCCTGCTCTCTCTCTCTCTCTCCCCACCCCCGACACCCGACAAAGAACAAGAAGGTGAATCCAACATCAGGTTGGGTCACTGCAGCACAGTGTAGGGAGGGAAGGAGACACCCGCTGGCGGGGAGGAGGAAACATTCAAGACCTGCCTAGGCTCAGGGGCCCCCAAGATGCTGAGCACATGCTTCACAGGCAATACCTTCACCAGCACCCCATGGGAGTGACCACCATTCACGGAGCTGGGAGTAGGAGCTATAGTACAGCGGGTAGGGTGTTTGCCTTGCATAGCGGCCAACCTGGGTTCGATCCCCAGCATTCCATATGGTTTCCCGAGCACCGCCAGGAAGTAATTCCTGAGAGCAGAGCCAGGAGTAGCATTGCGGGTGTGACCCCCAAAAGAAAAAGAAAAAAAGAAAACAGCAACAGCAAACCAGAACAGTTTGAATAAGAAAGCAAACCTAGTCAGTGTTTTTGTTTTCTTGTCTGTTTTTGTTTGTTTGTTTTGAGGGCACAACCTGCAGTGCTCAGGGCTCCCTCCTGGCTCTGCACTCAAGGCTGATTCGGTGGGACTTGGGGACCATATGTTGTAACAGGGACCAAACTTTCTATGCTATGGCTTGGGCCTGAATCCAGGTTTGGAAGATGAAAGGGAGGTTGTCAGAAGGACCTGGAGGTCTTCCATCAGAAACCGTGGAGTGTTGCCGAGATAGCACAGCAGTCAGGGCACTTGCCAGCACACAGCCAACACAGGTTTGATCCCTGGCATGCCATATGGTCCCCTGAGTCTGCCAGGAGTAAGCACTGAGCACTGCAGGGCATGGTCCAAAAACAGCAAATAAAAAGGAAAAGTAAAAAACTATGGAGATAAGAGGTCAGTGGAATATAATGTGCTGTAAGCTGTAATGCTGTAAGCTGTAAATATTAAAGTGCTGTAAGCAGAGAATCATCCATCAGGACTCTATGCGTGGGCATATCCTTCAGGTGAGATAGAAACAGCTTGGATAGATTGACATGTCCAGATAAAGGGAGAAAGCAAAAGTGAGTTTGCTGCTATAAGTCTGCTTTGAAGGGAGAAGGGGCAATGTTACCCAAAGGAGGCTTGGTCTGTGAGGAGTGCTCGAAAATCATCGTCAGGAGAATACGGTAGATGGTAGATGGCTCCGCCCTCCAGGCTCTTTAAAAATCTGTTCAATGCCGGAAGAGAGAACAGTGTGGTACCCTCTAAAAGGCTCTCCATGGGAGGCAGCTGTCACAGGACAAGCGGATCTTGGCAGAGGTGTTCAGGGAGCCTCCAGGAAGTTGGTTGTTTTCTAACTAGGACACAACATCCAGTTGATAGGACAAAGTGCTGAGCAGCATGACTGAGGAAATTCCAGTCAGCAAACATGCTCAGCAAACAGACTGTGCATGGAGAAATGGAAATGAGACACGAAATGCCATTTAAAAAACCCAGTTGGGAGGCAGGAGAAGGAAAAATAAAAGAAAACAAAGATTAGGATGTAAAAGTTCAAACTTATCCAATAATTACATAAAGTGAAAACAGTCTAAAAGCACGAATTAAGAGAAGGATAAAGTCCCGGAGCCTTCAGCCTAGCAGATTTAGGAGCTACTATAAAGCTGCCACAGCCAAGACAGGAAGGTTTGTTAACAGGAAAGATACAGATCAATG
>JAJIBD010017123.1:0-43804 GCA_021461705.1 Cryptotis parvus
TCATTGACACAATGCAGATTGCTACCAATCCATTCAATTTTGAGAACAATGTTTCTTCAGGGTATCTCTATTTGCTACCCCTATTAACTTAACAAATGTCTTAACTGTGTCACCATCTAATGATACTTATTGGGAGAAGATTCCTGGCAGATCCACTCTGGGATATTAATAAAGTGCCTCTGAAAATAAATACTATTTTGGTTTATCTCATTAATCTTGACCCATCCAACCTTCCTTCAGCCAGCGTACTTGAGAAAGGCAAGTACTCGATCCATGTGACAGAGTTATGAGGAAATTGCCAGTCAGAACTAGAAAATAAGTCTTTTCCATTTTCTGACAACCATTTATCTCTCTGCCATCAGGCAATAGCTAAAATCTTTTATGTGGGCTTTATCTTAAAGATGAATTCCTATTGAGCCTCAGGGACTGTCAATATATTTTTAAATTTTGGAGGAAGTGCTATATTTCCCAAATAGTCATATATTATTTTCCATGGGTAATACTATCAATTAAAACAATTATCTGAAAACTTTATCAAACCACTATTTTCTGCTTTGTATAACATGAATTTACTCTTAAATAATTCACAAATGTATTTGGAATGAATAAAAATATCTTCAAAATTTACACTCAGTAAGTGAAAGTGACAGAAAATTAACAATTCATTAAATATATCTAATCACAAACTAAAAAGGATAATGTCTAACTTTAAATTTTTATTCAAACCCACCTCTAAACTTTTAGCTTTATACTAATTTTTAAAAAATAGATAAATTGTTTGCAATATACTTAAAAGTCATCTGACATATTATAATTTTTCCAAGTTACTACGTTTCCTCACTAGTTCCTATATCAATTTTACTGTAATTCATCCTACCTACTTTATTTATGTTCCTGAACTCTTACTATGTTTATTTGTGACAATCTATAGCGACTTTGTTATAAAAGTCATGGGTTGTGTTGTTGTGGGGTTTTTTTTCCTTGTTGCTCTAGTCTATTTTGTCTTTCCTACAATATGGCTGCATTCAAAAAAAATAATTTTGCAGTATGTGTTGTCCAAACCTTAATTGATCCATTTCTCTTTCATTTAGATCCTGTGGAAACCACCCCCCAATTCACTATAATAAGATCGTTTTTTTTTTGCCTATACCACCAATGCTATATTTTTCATTATTTCAGTAGATATGCTATTATCCATCTTGTCTGTGAAATGGGAGGCTGATTTTTATCTCAAAAGTCCCTGCTCCTCTTGCCTCTAGTTAGGCATCACAATATTGGAAGCCTAGACAAAGGCTGGCAGTTCAAGAGGGATATATAGCTTAGGCTATTATTCCTCTTGCTCTAATACCTGATCCCAGCATTATAATGGACACGTCCATGAAAATTTTGCCATATTGCAACTTTCCACATTTTGGAAACCACTTTATCAAGTTGACAGTCATTGGAAATAGAGGTAGAAGGAGCTCATAATTTTGCTAATCCCAAGATTCTCTCTAATATCTCTTGTTAGCTTCAGTGAGCATCTTGTACACCTTAGTAAGTGAATTTTCCAGAGTGTACTAAAGTTGAAAGTGTTTCTAAAACTTACTGTTTCTTAAACATTCTTTGAAAATATTCTGAAGCTCCAATCTATAAACTTAAGCTTTGTGCATATAGGTCCCTCATTATTTTGTTTCCCAGTTTTTCATTGATACTATTATAATTTTTAAAGCCTGGGTATTTAGCAAATTATTAGGTTTATAAATATCTTCATAAAAGTCAGAGACTAACCCAAAATGTTAGACTACCAGACATAAGTAAATGGCTTGACACGTTTTCAATCTCTGTGAAATTTTACACAGAAGTATCTACCACTCTATTGTTCCACATTAAATAAACAATTCTGCACATAATTTAAACTGTAAAAAATTCTTACTAATGGTATTTTCCACTCTATTGAAGTCCGTATTCTCTCTTGAATAAGTATTCTTCTATTTCTCTGCCTACTGAAATTTCTAGGAAAATTTCTTTCAGTTAAATCTATTTTGCTTTAGAAAAATTCCAAGTGACAACGTATTTGCACTAAAACATTAAACTACTAGACTATTCCTTTCATGCTAGTTATGTGTGTTATTTTTAATTTTTATCATTTTAATTGCATTTCTTTAGATATAATTGTGCATACTTAATCTTTATTGTATGCTGTGTTTCATTGTAATTTCCTGACAGTTGAGGCAATAGTGATAAATATATTAGTTTTTTAATACATATAGTTAAACTGCCTTCTAGAAAATTTTCACTTCCATAAATATAAATGCATGATTTACTGATCCACATTAACATTCTATTATCAATTATAATTGCTTTAATATTACCAGATAATTCAAAATTTACTTTTCATATTATTTTCATTTGCTGTCTTTTCAGGTTTAGCACTTTATTTTTTCTTGTATTTTCAATTTACAAGGTTTTAGTGTCCAAGTTATGTAAACTTTATATTTTGAGAATGTATATTTTCTATTCATCATTGTCTTGCAAATATTTCCCCAAATTATGTTTTCCTTTATGTCTGTACAGATGTGAAGAAAAACAGTTAAGTGAACTTAAGTTACTAGCATTTATTTTTTTTTCCCAGCACTTCCTGTGTTCGGGTTTGATTTTGGAGTAGTAATACCTGGCTGTGCTCAAGGCTTACTTATGGGTTTACTTATGGTTCTATACTCGGGGATTGACCTCAGCAGGCTTAGAGGATATAGGGTGCCAGGGTTAGGACCTGGCATAAACATACAAGGTAAGCACTCCATCCTCTAGGCTTGGCCCAAAGTACTTTCTGGAGTTTAGAAAGACTTTCTAAAGTCTTTCAAGTTTGATTCAAGATAGGTATTAATCTTTCCCAGCATTTTATGGCTTCTTTGTTCATGTTTAGCTCTATCTGAAATTCATTTTGATAGAGTAAAAGAAAGATTTTCGCTACCTTTTAAACTTAGCTCGCGGCACAAGATACTATGGGCCTGACCCCGCACCGCCCCCGCACCACAAACTGGTCTGGTTGAGAACCAGTCCCATTTCAATTGTTCTGTAACTGAGTCCTACTGGATGTGGCCCCTAAAAAATGATAAAGGGCAGAGCGTGGCCAGTGGTAGGGCATTGCTTGAGAGTTGACCCGGTCAACCCCAGTCCAATGCCCCTGAGCACCGCCGAATTCCCTGAGCGAGCCGAGTAATCCTGAGCATCCCAGTGTGACCCAAAAGAAAAAAAATAAATAAATAAAAATAAATAAAAATTGATAAGAAAGTACATACTTTTTCCTTCTAGTAACCTAAAAATAGCAGCCTACCGCCACGAATCATTGTTTAGGTATTTTGCTATTTACCCCTATATCACAAAAGCCACTGTTTGGCGCATATTAACTTCTTTTCACTTTTAAATTTTTGTAAGGATATTCTCTCTTTATTTATCATTGCATATGTTTACTATCTGTTCATGTCGAATTGCTTTCTATTTTACAACTAGTTTAATTTATTGAACACTTCTGATTTTACATGGATCAAAACCTCTGAAGTAAAATTATATTTGAAACAATATAAGTAGAGAGAATTTTTAATAGAAAATTATTATATTCAATAGAAGACGGAAAAAAATTATGACAAATCTTATGTGGAAGACTGATTTTATGAAGTCCTTGTAAAAGAGTTACAGTTTTAGCAGGATAAACAATGTGTGGCAAAGAGAAACAGAGATAATTAAAGACAGTAAACTGGGAAAAGCGGAAAATAGTAAGAAAACGGAAAATAGTAAGAAATTAACTATGAAAGGATGCATGGTATTAAGGTACAAAGAAATAGACTACTATTGCACCATTAATAGAGATTAATGATTCTTAAACTTTTTCACCAGTGACTCCTTTAACCCAGAAATTTTCACATGACCCTGAGTATTTATGTATATTAAAGATGTATAAAAACCAAACATTTAGCAATAATAAATCCTATGCAATTTATTATTTTAGTTTTAGTTATTCAATCTCATATGAGGTCAGCTCCAGATAGTATGATCTAGAATATTCATTAAAGCTAGGGCATTAAAAATACTTACAAGTTGGGTCTTTTGGAAAATAAATACCAAGAAGAAAATAAGTGAAAAATATTTCTTAGGGGGAGAAGAGAAAGATAGTATTCTGGGAAACTTTCAGATCAAAATGCAGCTTAAAAAAGAAAATTTGTGAAGAAAGAGACTTGATCTATAAAAAGGGAGATGACTGGGGAACCTTGAGAAAGTCTTGGTAAGGTTCACAGGAAGCTCCAGTGTAAAAGTAAATCATAAGCGTAGTCATGTATTGGCAGAAATTTCTAGACCCTATAATCCACTATGATTAAACATTAGAAGGGATCCCATAAGATCATAAGTAGTGTCCCAATATGAAAGCTACAACAGATTCCATAATATGCTAGATGTAGACTGTCAAGTCTGTATGTTCTTCACAATATGTTTAACCTAAATCAATTTCAACTATTACACTTTCATTTGCCAGAATTCAAATTTCTTTACCACTAGTATCCAAATTAAGTTTTTATATAAGTATATGAGATGTTTCAACACATGATGAAGAGAAGTCAATGTAAGATCATGTAGAAATCTTCAGCATTTATATTTTGCACATCAGACTTTTAACTATAAACAAGTTGTACTACTTTGTATAATTTTTTCCTCTTCATATTGAAAAAATGAAGCTCCTAACATTACTCACATCTATGGCACACAGATAACTTTGCAATATATTTGCAGTCACAGCCATATTAAAATTTTCTCCAACCCTTGCAAGTTTCTTACTCTCTCTCTCTCTCTCTCTCTCCACACACACACACACACACACACACACACACACACACACACACTTGTACATCTTTTCACTGATTATATCTGAGACCTTCCCTTGCCTGCGCCACTTAACCTCTAACCAGGGACTGGAGAAAGAATGTGCGTTGAGGTCTCTGATTTGAATTTGACTGCCCCCCAACTCACTTCCTGTGCCATGTGGCACCCTGAACTCAAAAGGTGGACCTAGAAGACCCCATCATCTCTGATTATGACCCTGAAGATTCCTAAGCGCTGTTGGATTGGCCTGAGTTATCTACCACTGCAGGTCTGTAGAAGTACAGCATTATCCCTTGGAGTGCTCTTGGCCCCCTTCTGGGGACCCTCAAAAAAAAAAAAAACCTGCCTCATTTTTAGACCTTCTTTCAAGTACCTTTTGCTAACTACTCCAGGTTTCAGATGTTTCTCTACTTCCACTTCCAATAACTCACTAACACTGTGCTGTGACTTTCCTGTACAGGAGTAATCCCTGAGTGCAGAACCAGAAAGGAGGCCAAAGTTTAGCCAGGTTTAACCTAAAAACAACAAAAAAATAAAAATCAAAAAATACAAAAAGAAGTGTCCACCATCAAATGTTCCTTAACATTTCTTACGTAATAGGACACTATTCCCTGGACAGTCTCTATCCCCTCGCAACACCTAGTTTTTTTTTTAAAAATTTACTGTTTGGGGTTTGGGTTACATTTGGTAGTACACAGGGATTATTCCCATCTCTGCACTCAGAGATCACTCCCAACAGATCTTAGGGAACCATATGTGGTGCTGGAGATCAGACCTGAATCTGCTGAGTGAAAGGCAAATGCCTTATTTCCCAGCCCCCCTATGTATATGTTATATATAGTTACCTGCCCCCTACCTATATATTATATATAGTTATGTAGATGGTATAGACTGCCTTCAAATCCCTGTTCTCCTTCTTCAAGGCTCATTCTTGAAGTATTTCACATTCTCTAAGTATTCTTTTGGGGTTACACTTAAGACTGTGGACATATTCTTTGCCTGATCATAATACTATTTAAATTTTAAAATATAATTCCTCCTTCTTTGTAATATATCAACTGAATATATAATTAATATTTATATATAAAGCTTATAAATAACATAGAATTAATATAATTAATATTGGATTAGAAGGTCTTGGAAAATATCAATGCTTTTAATGTTCTGTGTTCTGCATAAATTTAATACTTATTTGCATGGAATTAATGGATAATCAATGGAAAAATCATAACAGTTAATAATTATATAAAATAAAGGAAACATTAAAAATATGATGAGTCATGGAAAGAAACAGCAGTTAATGGAAAAGTTTCAGCCAGAAACTTCAGCTCAAATAGCTCTGGGTCAAAGGAGTGCAAGTTACTTTTCACCAAGAATTTTAACATGTGTAAGAATATGTAGATGTGAGAAACATTAACAAACAATATGATGTTAAAAACATGATCTGAATTGTTTATATTCTCAACTTTGTCAATTAATACTCAGGCAATTTATCAGGTTTATTTTCTTACTTGTAAAATGATAATAGTACAAGATAATAGCCTATCCTAGAGTACTATTCTAAGGATTGGTGGACTAATGTACACAAAGAGCTTAAGGAAAACCTAGAATATAGAAATTTTAAGTGTCTTTAGTTTTTTTATGATTATTATCTAAGGTGTCTTTCAAGGTTAAAATCAAGATTCTATAACTACACATTTAATAGCAACACCAGTTTTAGATCACATACTTTGCTTATATACTCAAGTGAACTTAGAACTCATGAAGCATGAATATAACATAAGTAGATTTTTTGATGGTGAATTCTATTTTAATAGAAGTTATTGGGCTCACTGTGATGAGAAATCTATAGAATAATAAGGTGTACTTAAATACCATGACTTAATGCTAACTATTATAACAAAGACATAAAAATGTATTAAAATGCCCACCAGCAGGGGGTCAGAGTGATAGTACAAGAGTTAGGGTGCTTACCTTGCAAGTCAATTCAGGTCCCCAGCATTATAGGGACCTCCAAGCCCCAGCAGTCATGATTCCTGTGTGCAGAGTCAGGAGTAAGCCTAGATACCATCAGAAGTAGCCTTAAAAAAAATTTAAAAGACCAAACAATAAGTGATATCCACTATCATGCTATCTTTGAACTAGTATACTTTCTTAATGTTATGGTGTTAATAGAATATATTGAACCAAAATGACATGTTCAGATCTTAGCTCTATGCTTACAGTCACAAAATCTTACACCATGTGCAAATTGTTAAGATCTTTCTATTTCATATCATCTAGCTACAAAATTTGATGATAATTATTACTA
Source organism: Cryptotis parvus (assembly GCA_021461705.1). NCBI lineage: Eukaryota > Metazoa > Chordata > Mammalia > Eulipotyphla > Soricidae > Cryptotis > Cryptotis parvus. The sequence goes on from JAJIBD010017123.1 coordinate 7,166, forward strand.
ATTCAGAAAGTTATAAGTATTAAATAAACACACATAATGAGGGGCATATAGCAAGAACTCCGTATGTCATATATTATTACGATCTATTCACAAGTACTGTTTAAATGTAGTCTTATGAATAAAAATTGTATTATCATTAATACTATCATGATATTCTCATTCAAGACTGGTGTATGAAAATAATTATCAGAGAAATATATTATATTATATATTATATTATATATTAGAACAAAACAATAAGAATAAAGCATTAAACTTAGACATAGAATTTAAGTTACTAAATTTATGAAAAGTTTTTTAAATCATTTTAAGCTGGAGGTGGAATGAGGAGTAAAATAAAGAAGACTATCTCCCAGAAGGATTGAAAAAAAGAGGAAACAAGAGAGAACAGTGAAATAATTTGCATTTTAAAGATCACAGATTGAGGGTAGAAAAGTACATTATGAGAACATGTTCAAATAGAGATTAAAGCGAAGGCAAAATTTCTTTGTGCATATGCCATTCCTGATTCCTCTACCACAGCATCCACACCTATGACAGTCACATCAGAATGATCAAATAGAGACCCACACAAAATATGGTCTGTGCTGGTATCTATCTCCAAAAATCATCTGAAAAGAATTCATGAAAGAATTAGTGTCTCAGAGAAAAGACAATTGTCATTAAAAATATTAGGATAAACTATAGAAGGTTAACTTGAAACCATTGTTTGAGAGCATTCAAAGAATGCTGAGCTCTAATTACTTTAGTTGGCATCAGCATTAAGAGGTAAAAACCCCGCGTTATATGTCCACATTTTTCTCAACCGGCCTACTGGCCAACATAGAATCCGGGATCAAAATCACAGATGCCAAATACCAACAACTGGAGGAAAGTAAATGCTCAATCCCAATGCTTGCCTGCCCTACCAACTCCCTCTCACCATCATAAAGCTTTACTATTCTAGGCCTGTGCAAATCTCGGTCCTGTGAGAAAAATATCATTACTTAAATAAAGGACAGAAAATCAAACCTTTGATAACATACTCATCCAGTTCTCCCAAACTAGGACACCCAAACAAAATTTCACATGATAAATGAGGCTAATTAACATTAACTGAGAATAACTGAATGCAACTGAAAGCTTCTATATCTCTTTAAGCATGGGCATTTGGGGAATTAAAATATAAGATTTAAAGAAATGTTCTCACTTCCTTAGGGACCACTGAGCTCTGTGCCTTCTTCCTCTACCAAGTCTCTCCCCCACTGATGCCCTTACCACAAGTTCCTGAAAAAATGCATTTGATTTTCTTCATTAGTAGAGTACTTTAATAGGAAAATTTTAAGAATCATAATGCTGTTTCCTTCCTGTCACAAGGATAAATTCCCTGAGATGAATGTGTTGCTACCGAATGAAAAGTTTCTCACTTCCCACACAGTATTCTAATAAGCAACAGCTCAAGAGCCTCCTTCTCCCCTGAGGTTCTTCAGTTCTGCATCTGTCACTGCCTTTGTGTTACTACATTTGTAAATTTCCCTCTTTTGAAAGTCACAATCTGTCCTTCATCAAACACACCGCTAAAAGTTTTCCTGATAATTATATATAAATATTACCATTTTGGTTTCCTGATTAGACACAGGAGAATGTAATACCACTTGCCACTTTCTACCCTTAGTGAGATGGGGAAATTGCTAGTTTTCCTATGTGTCAGGAGGCATTATATGGACTGGATACCTCTATATCAGTGGTACACTGGAATCTTTATAAAGAATCTCCCTTTGATTGATGATTTCCTTGGATTTGACTTATGGAAAAAGCATTCCATTTAGGCACAGTTCATTTTGTAAACACACAAGCATTTAGGATTTTCCGAAAAAAATGTTACTCAGGACACTCTGCCCTTTATTTACCAAATATTTAGATTACGTGAATTTGGTGCTTTTTCATAAAGAACATGATAAAGAACAGTCTAGAATTTGGTGCTTTTTCATAAAGAACATGATAAAGAACATGATCTACATTATTAATAAATCATTTATTATTTACTAGAAATTATAATTTATTAGAGGCAAAAGGATACACATGACAACCTTTTAATGTATGTTCTGTAATCCATAGTCTGAAGGAAGGAAAAGAAGAGAGAGAAAGGGAAAGAAATAAAGAACCCGCCATGGAGCAGGGCTGGGGGAGGGGAGGGAACCGGGATGTTGGTGGTGGGAGATGGGCACTGGTGGAGGGACGGGTGCTGGAACACTGTATGACCAAAACTCAAACATGAACTTTTAATTGTATATCTTTTTATTTGTATATCTCACAGTGTATAATAAAATACTTAAAAAGAAATTATAATTTATTATTAATAAATCATTTAAGTACACATTGAGTATTTTATAGATATTTATATGATTTTTATCTAAGTTGAAAGCCTTTGCATTTGTGTTTCTGAACACAGATATTCAATTGCGTAATTATGTTTTTCCTCCTTAGAACGTAATAAAGCACAGAAAGATGAAGTGACTAAGTCAGCAGCAAGTCATGAGTGACTTAAACAAGGTTCAAGTTAGATTACAAGTATGGCAGATAGTTAAGTGAGTAGGTTCTACATAGTCACTTACCTATAATTCATTTTCCGGAAGGAAATGCAGAACTCCTGTGCGTAGGCACTCATAAGGCAGAATACAAGCAAATAGCTGCCCTCAGAGTTTGGTCAAAATTTTCACATATTTGCTGAAAACATTACTTTGTAAAATAAGAAACTTTTAAAAGCAGGCAGAATAGCAGAATAAATATAGAGAAAACTATACACATAAACACATATGGTAATTAAAAATTAAAAAACAAAATAAATTAAAAGGCTGAAAAACATTAGATGGAGAATTCCTGTCACATATGAATATGCTAGGGAGTAGCCCCAGAGTACTTGGTGTGGTCCACCATGTCTGCAAACCCAAAAGAGAAGAAAAAGACTGCTCAATTTTCTTTCACAAATCAGAAGACGTCTGGATATTTTTACCTTGTACATATTTTTTGTATTGATTTTTTTAAATCTAGCTTTAAATACATTACTATCAATGAGGCTGATTCAGTGTTTTAAATATCTAGACATCACATTTTAATTTAATATTTTACCTCACTTATTTGTGTACAGTCATTACAATCTTATTTTTCTATAAAGTCCTTTTAGAATGTTTAAAAGCAGATTTAAAATCCCTGCCTATTTCCAGATTCTGTTTAATACTTCTATCTAATTCTAGCCACTGCTTTTATTTTTTTATTTTCTTGAAAAGACATCACATATACTTATATGTATTATAGTTTTATATATAATGAAGATTTTAGGTAAAACATTTTAGACTCTTAATTGTAATTTTCTTCAGTTGAAGACTATGGACTATTATTTAAGCAAAAGTGGTATAACCTGTTTCTCATTTTATACGTGTGAGTTTTTGTTTAATTTACCCATGCCCTCTATATTGTCAGACTCGAACTTCAAAGCTTCATCAGTAGCATTTGTCCCCATCACTTCTTATAAGTCCTTTCTGCTCTCCAACTGGGGCTTTCTTCAGGGCTGCTAAGAGGTCATAATAAGTATTTAGTACTCCGTCAAGAATTTAAGTAGAATTATACTTCAACATGAGAAATTGATTCAGTCTAGTATTATCTTCAATTTCCAGATGCCAGCGCACTTCAAATCACCACTGACACTGAAATTAAGAAAACTGAAGCTTTCCTCTTGTGTTCCAGCCTCCTTACAGGCCATACTGAACTGGCCTTCAGAGGAAGAAGTTGATCCTTAAATATGGACACCACTCAAAGTTTTATATTTGATGGCCATATCCTCTCTAGTTCTGTCTGCATGCAGTTCCTCTCTATGCATTTAAATGTGTGTGCAGGTGTACATGTTTCTATGGACATATTTTATTTCTATATAAGATCTATAATCATCTGCAGGAAAGTTATTGTGATAATCTATTCCTTACTCTTCCATACAACATTGCTATTCAACATTTGCCTTTCAATATTTATTTTATGAGATAACAAATGAGTGAATTAAACACTTTTACATGTTTTTCTCTAGCATGTTCTCAGAATTTATATTGGGGAACTTGTAAAGAACATAATAACTTTCAAGATAAGATTTACCAATGTTGTGACACAGTACGTTATAGTTTGTGCTGCTGGATTGTTTTTAAACAAAAAAAAATTGAATACTATTGTGTTCAAAAATCTTTTGAATCTGTCAACATAATCAAATAATGAGATTATGAAGATGAAAGAGCAATCAGGGGTATTCTAAGGCAAACAGAATAACACTCTGACACATAAAGATTATTAAACAAGTGTATATAGCTTCCTAGTTAGCCTCCTAGGAAAATAGTGTTGGTTCTTAATATCAGTTTCATCCCCTAATATCAAGGTTATTTCCTATTCCTTGAGGTATTCAAATTCTTGTTCCCACTGCTCTTTTATTTTCTTCTTGTCAGAACTGAGTTTAAAGAACAATGGGAAGAAAAAATAGAAAGTCTTGGACTAAATTGACTAGATTTTAGGCAGAAAGTCCTAAATAATAATTCTCCTTGTGAAAGGGTGAATAGAATTTGAGATATAGATTCAAGCATGATCAGAGAACCCGTAAGCACATGGTTACATGATACATATAGGGAGAGAGCAGTCGTCACCAACCACCAGTCCATTGATAAATTCCAATCTGCAAGTTATAAAGTTTGAAAACCACTGGTCTACTACCTTGATTATAACACCTGATTCTTGAACCAATGTTCAGGACACATGTCATTGTACAGGTAGATTGCTGGAAGAATACTGGAATAGGTCAAAAACAAAACGTGACAACAAAAAGTATCCATTTAACTTAAGATATAGAAACAATTTCACACACATAAATATTTAATGAAATTTTTTGGTAACCAATAATAAAAATTTAGTGAAATTTTTGGTAACCAATAAAACATTTTGGTAACCACTGAAGGTATGACTAAGAGTATATTAGCATGGTGAGGGATGGCAGAATCCCATCTGAAATATAGACAGTACATAATGCAGGATCATTTATTTAGCAAAGGCAACGTCAATAATTAAGGTAAGATCTTTCAGATGTCCTAATCTTTCTTTTTTATATTCCCATCCAATATTTTTTTTGCTCTATGACCTGAGGAAAGTTACTTAATCTCCTGTGTTTCATTATGAAGTCTGAGAAAATGTATAGTCCCAGGATCCATATCAACCACTGCGTGATTCAATATACTGACCAATGCCTGAATTCTCATCATAAGTTCACCTTTTCAATTCCATTTTGGTGATTTGAGACACTACTTCTTCATGTCCTTTTCTATTATTTTAATTCCTCCAACATCAGCCTTATTCTCTACTGAATTAAACACAGATATTGGGGCTGGAGGCGATAATACAGCGGGTAGGGGCGTTTGTCTTGCATGCAGCCGCCCCAGGTTTGATCCCCAGGCATCCCATATAGTCCCCCAAGCACCGCCAGGAGCAATTTCTGAGCGAAGAGACAGGAGTAACTCCTGAGCATTGCTGGGTATGACCCAAAAAAGCAAAAAAAAAAAAAAAAAGATATTTTCAATTTCTCTTAAAATTGTCAATGGACCCAAATCAACCTATATATTTTCACCCCAATACTGTTCTCTAAAAATCATAGCTACATTTGAAATTGCATATATTCCAACTCTATGGCAAACCTATTTATGTAAAAAATTCAGATACTACTGCTATAAGCCTATAAGCACTTGAACAGCATTGTACCTAAGTTTTACATATTTTTACTTACCTAAAGGCAAAAATCAAAAATGACACTAAGTAATGGAAACAAACACAAATATTTCTTTTAAAATCTTGCAAAATCTACTCAGAAGAGCTAGCACTTTTAATTATAAATGCAACAAGACAGCAGAAACAGCAAAATGTGATTCCTTAACACATAAAAAAATGTGCTGATTCACAGGAAACAGGAACAAAACCCAGAATATGCCTATCTGCAACAGCAATTCTGGCCTGTCCAACTATATTTTTGAAATACCGCCTAAGTGGTAACCTATAAATGATGCTTAAACTCATCTAAAAAGAAGAAAGAGCATAATTTTCTCCATTTGCAAGGTAATATTGTGATTCTCATTTAGAGGTAAAGAACATTGTGTGACCTACCTCTGAAACTCTCCTTTTCCTTCAAAGATTATGTAGATTTGTATACATAATGATATCGCTTAATGTTATTCAGGCTTGCAGAAAATCAAAATGTTTAAAACACTACAATGAAAAATACATGTTTGTGTTTGTCTGAAGGAGTGACTATTGTCAACTAAAACCAAGAAAAAAGATTTTCACTCAATTTTCTTACTTTAAATTATTGAAATTTTTTACATCTTACAATATTATCTCAGAGTAATATTTTCCAGTACAGATGCACAAATTCAGTGTGTATCTAGTGACAGGACTGAAACTTTTTACTTGGGGGGATTAATTTAATAATTAAGTTTCAGAGATTGGATATATAGTCCAGTGCATGGGGCTTGCATGTGACTGATAAGATTTGATCCCTGACACTCAATATGGTCCCCAAACCCTGCCAAGAGTGATTCCCCAGTGCAGAACTAGGAATATGTTGTGGGCACACCAAATATGAACCAATACCTTCCCCAAAAGAAAACAACATTCCCTAAATAAAAAAAAACCATGAGTGATAACTAATTTGAAGGTCCAAAACAAAGAACTCATATTTGATACCCATCCTTATTCTACATGTGAAGTGAACTCTTTGTAGCAAAACTCTTAACTACAGATTTTGCAACATTTGGAGAGTGCTCTGAAAAACATACATTAAATTTGAAGTTACTATGGTGAGGATTAATCTCATAGCATCATACATATAAGATATTATAACTCTTAAATTTGGATGTCAAACCATATCATATTCAGAGCCACCATATTTTAAAAGGGAAGGGTCACTCTGCATTTATAACTTAAAACAACATAGTAAATCATATTTTTTGAAATCTTCCAATACAAACAAAAATATTTTCTGCATAGTAACTATTTAACTCTTATTTTGAGATCTTCCTCTATGAATACAAATCGAAGCATCAAAATTACAATGTGTCTCAACTTTTGTAGTTTCTTATAACACTTTAGAATATTATATTTAATTGGATCATCATGAATTACAGAATCATAAAGTTATTTGTTAACTTTCAGGCCTATAATTTCACAATACCGATTTCTTTATCAGTGTGCACATCACTTCACCAGTGTTCTGAGTTTCCCGTCTACTCCCTAACCTAATTCTTTAGCAGACACTTTTCCCCTCCAACACTGTCCTAGTATTCCCTTCCTCGACTTCCATCCCACTCCTCAGTGAAAGACTTCCTGCTGAACACCAGTTCCCCTGCTCTTTACTTCTATTGTCAATGGCATTGAAACTCTATGAAGTTTCTTTGCATCACAGATATGAAAGAGGTCACTCTGTATTGGTGCTTCTCTGTTGACTAACATCACTAAATATAATTCTCCCAAGATACTCCGATGTAACAGCAAATTGCATAACTTCATCTTTTCTAATGGCCAAGTATTTTACATAGTGTACAAATACCATAGTTTCTTTATACAGTTATTTGTTCTTGGACACTTGGATTGCTTCCATGTTTTTGCTACTGTGAATAGTAGTACAATGGCCATAGGACTGAAGATGTCTTTTCTGCATTGTGACTTTGAAAACTTGGGATATGTTACCCGTGGTGGAATTATTGGGCCATACAGTGTTTGAGGAAAAGCCCTGGTCATGGCCACCCAGAGCCTTTGCATCCTGCCTGGAGCTATCACCTGCAGGTCACATTGGATATATGGAGCAGGAAGACAGTTGCATCTGTTACTCTCTATATGGCTGAGTATCTTACCATGAATTCTATGTTAGCTAGTCAAACTATTTCCTTTCATACTATCACAGATTCCCCTTTGGGACTGGACAATTCTGCCAGAGTTCTCCTGGCTGTGTTTGGACCTGCCTTTAAATAAAATAGCCATAATTAAATCAGAGAGAAATGCTGTTTGCCTACTGGCAAGCAAGCATCGCTCTCAGTAATTCTAAAGGCTAGTACCCAGAAAACCCTGATGTAAAGATAATGATCTCATGGAATTTTGGAGAAATATATGACTGGCTGTAAAATATTCCTGGTATAGATACATACCTTTTGTATTAATCCTGAGATACATTTCATCTCAGATGCCCTCCCCCATCTCTAGTAGTGCCTTGCAAGGAGGCTTGTGAAGCAGATCACGGCTAGGGTGAACTAACATTTGAATGGCCTGGGCCAGGGGAACTCACTAGGTTCTATGACTAGAACTTGGCCCTGAATGAGACCTCTTCTTGTGAGATGGGTGGGAGCAGTAGAGATATAAAAGAAGCCTCCTTCCTTTAGCTCTTGCTCTGCAGGCCCTCTCGGCTCTCTGCTCATTTGGATTCCTTTTTTTTTTTTTTTTTTTTGCCTGCTTGCTGTTTGGGGCTAAGCACATGGTTCAGGGTGCAGTAACCATCTTGGCTGAGAATTCAAAACCCAGCACGAGGCCTGGATCTTGCTAGGAACTGAAAGTTTGGGGTTTTCCTGATACTGGATTGTAATGCAAAAATGTGTGTGAGTAAAAGCTTTCTGCAACTTTGCTGGATTCCTGAGTCTTTATCCTTAGTCCGCAGTCCCCGCTGGTCCCCTTGGAGCAGAAGGGATTTGATTCTGCTTCCTGATTTACTGCTGGGAAACACAACTGCTGCCCAGTTCAGCATAGCTGAGCTTCCTAGTTTTTCAAGGAATAACAAAGCTGTCTTCCAAAAAAGTTGGACCAGTCAACATTTCTACCAGCAGTGAGTTAGGGTCACTTGTATCACTTGTCTTCCGTTGTTCATCGATTTGCTCAAGTGGGCACAAGTAACATCTCCATATGTCCTGTCACACGCTAGTGTAGCCCAAGGGCATCTGCTCACTCTAGGAACATAAAGAGCCTCAAACCATTCCACCAGGTCATGGGAATGAGGTCTATAATTGTTACTGGTATTTGGCATATCAAATATGACACGGGTGGCTTGCCAGGCTCTGAATGCAGGTGGGATACTCTTGTAGTCACATCTCATCTCGTGCATTTATTGATGAACCCTGAGCACTGCCAGGAGTAATCCCTGAGTGCAGTGCCAGGAGTAACCCCCAAGCATTGCCGGATATGACTCAAAAAGCTAAAAAAGAAAAGTAAATAGAATATTCTATCCTTTGTAGGTATTCACCCTTCTGAGCAGTTTTCTCAGTAAAACCTGAGCTATCAAAGTACTGCCATCAGGAGACGGGCCTGGAACATAGTGCAGGGAGGCTGGCATGTCTCCTGATGGATTCTTTGGACCTGGCGTCATCTCCATGGTCAATTTTTTTTTGGGGCGTCACACCGCGCACGCTCAGGGGTTACTTCCTGGCTCATTGCTCAGGAATTACTCCTGGCAGTGCTAGGGAACCATATGTGGGGGGGATCGAACCCAGGTCTGCCACATGCAAGGCAAATGCACTACCTGCTGTGCTATGGCTCTGGCCCCTCCATGGTCAATTTTATGCAATGAATCCAAAAGGGATTCATAAGAAAGGGAAAGTAGTAAAGTAGGAGGAAGTAGAATACTGGGATGACTAAAGCCGTCCCTGGAGAAAACCAGAGCTCAATCAGGGATGGTATGTATTAGTGACCTTAGAGAGTTTATTGTCACCTCAGGCTGGAGCAATAGTACAGTGCAGAGGGCATTTACCTTGCACACATCCCATAGGATGCCCCTAAACACCTCCAGGAGTGATTCCTAAGTGCAAGGCCAGGAGTCACAACTGAGCACTGCTGCGTGTGGCCTCCTAAAACAAACAAAAACCAAAATATGGGGGGGGCGGGGAATGTAGGTCTCTGATGGTTGTGGTGGCATACTGGAGGTGGGGTTGGTGTTGAACGAAGAATCTTCCTAACAACTCTATCGTGAAAAACTGTACTTTTGTAAATCACAGTGTTAAATAAAAGAAGAAAAAAATATAAAAGAAGTTTATAGTCACCTGTTGGATGACAGGCCTAGCTAGCTTGGGAGCTTTGCTGTTTTATCCACTCACAGTTTAATCCATTTACATGTTTTTTAGACAGGGTTCATATTATTGAGATCTCTCTTCTATGTAAACACTGATGGAGGGTGTGGCAGTTACAGAAGTCACCTTGACTCTGAATGAGTAACTTCTGGCTTATTATAAGACTTCTAAGTTATCTAGATTGCTACAGTTCCTCTTTATACCCATTGGACCCAGCATGGGACAGGTAGAATTTACCAGGAGAATACCACCCTGGCTAAATTGAGACTATCATTTAAGATTATAGGAAGGATCATACTAGTGTGCTCTCAAGCAGGCAAGTGTGACCCTTTCAGTATACAGAGAACAAGATACTCAGAATCACCCTGGTACAGATAATAAATAAGAAGGACCTCGTGGGTACCATCTAGATTAAATGAAGCCCATGAAATTAGATACATTATTTTATACCAGCCCCCTCCATATCTCCAGTGTTTTACATAAGAGATAATCTCAGAAGAAAGGACTGGCCCTTGGCATAATCCTTTGCTTAGACCTGTAGTAGGGTGTGGCAACACCCTTCTACACTATCTACTACTATCTATCTACACTATCTATTACTATCTAGAAGCTGTTTAGGGTTCTTTGTTGACAGGTCTCTCCCTGAAGTTAGAATTACTTTTGCATATATAAGGGGACTGATTTGAGGTACTGTTTCCTCTTTTGGTAGAACTCCTCTCTGGTGGGACTCTCTTTGGTGGGACTTTCTCTGGTGGGATCCTCTTAGCTGGAGACTTAGACCCTTATGTATGGTCTAAGTTCTGACCAGAGCTAGAGGTCTTTCATTATATTGAATTGCAGTGGTAGAGCTTTTGTACTATTAAAAGTTTTTTGGAACTGCACCAGACTCATGAGTTTCCATCCATTCTCCTGCGGCCTCGAAGGTAGAAAAGAACTCTGTCCTGATACTGTTGGGGACCCAAGAAACTCCCTGCTGGGTCAGTCACTGGCTGGGTGTGACCCAAGCAGCCAAAAAAAAAAAGGGTGAGGGTCTTTATATCCATAGCCTTTCCAATACTGCTTACTATTCTTTGTTTTTAAACTTTATTTAAAAAACAAAGTTTTTCATGATGCAACTGCTATGGGTTTTGATGTTCCAACACCAATCTAACCACCTGAGTTACCGTCCCTCTACCTTTTTGATTTTCTCAAACACGCCCAGATTTCTCCCTTAGCAGGTATGTAGTAATTTGTTTTATATTGTTTGTTATCCCAAATGGATAAAAGAATTAACAGAAATACTTCAGTAAAATATATATATGGCACTGGCAGACATTACAAGAAAAACATTCAACCTCTTAAAAAAATGGGGAGAAAAAATTAACAGACAATATTCAAAGAAGAAATACAAGTGGTCAAAAGGCACATGACAAAACGCCCTATATCACTAATAATCTGGGATATGCAAATCAAAACAAGGGAGATATGACCCAGTAGAACCACTTCTGAGAATATGCCCTATTGCATGGGGCTTGTATGTGACTGACCCAAAACACAATGCAGAAAAACAACCTGCACTTCTAAGTTCATTGGGGCACTGTTCACATTAACCAGAATCTGCAAACAACCCAAGTGTTCACGAATGATGACTGTGTAAGGAAGTTATGGTGCATTTTCACAATGGAATACTACACAGCCCCCAGGAAAAATTAAGTCAGAAAGTTTGCTTATTAATTGATGAACATAGTGAGTATCTCATTGAATGGAATGGAATGAGCCAGAGAGAGAGAGAGAGAGAGAGAGAGAGAGATGGACAGAGGTAGACTAACTGATTGAACTCATTTGTGGGATATTTATAAAAAAGAGACTAATAACAAAGAATAGTATAAATGAGGGTGAGGTGGACTGATTCACGGTTGAAAGCTTGTTATAAGTGATGGGGCAAAGAAGACATCACTAAGGCAGTGACAATTGGAAATGATTACTCTGGACAAGATCTGAAAGCTGAGAAAAAGTAAAAGGATAAACATGATAACCTTTCAGTACCTGTATTGCAATTCATAATGCCCAAAAGGAAAGAGAAAGAGAGAGTAAAGGAGAGAGAGAAGGAGGAGAAATGTGCCTGCCATTGAGGCAGGCTGGGGCCGGAAGTGGCAGGAGGGAACTGGGAACATTGGTGGTGGGAAATGCACATAGGCACATTGGACAGGTCCTGGAAAATTTTATGACTGAAACGCAATCATGAACAACTTTGTAACTGTGTATTTCAGGGTGAGTCAATAAAATAAAAATCTAAATAAATTTTTTAAATGTGAGTGGGATTGTTGCTTTTAATATCTCTCTCTCTCATTTGTATATAAAAAGCCATAAACTTTCCTGTGTTAAATTTGTAGCCTGCCACACTCCAAAATTCAGATCTATTGTTGCTAGGAACAGTTTTGTAGAGTTTTTAGGGTTTTCTAAATACAGTATTATGCCATTTGCCAAAAGTGAGAGCTTCACTTCTTCCTTTCCTTTCTGGAGCCCTTAATATCTCTAACTGTTAAGTTCTATGGCAAGTACTTCCAATACTACATTGAATTGATGTGACAAGACTGGACAACATTTTCTTGTGGTCACATAAAAGGTTACTGCAAAAGCTTTCTTTTTTTCAAAAAAAGTATAATATTTGTTATGGACAAGAAGTAAGTGTCTTTGACTTTGTTAAGTAAAGTTCTTTCAACTCTCATTTCACTGAGTGTTGTAATCACATGAATGGGTACTGTATTGGTCAAATGCTTTCTCTGTATGCATTGCTTTGGTCATATGATTCTTTCCTTGTTTTTATATAGTATATTATGTTGATTAACTTTTGTATATTAAAACCATTTTTGCATTCCAGGGATGAATCCCACTTGGTTACAGATTTATGATCTTGTGGATAAGTTGTTCGGCTCAATTGCTAGGATTTTGTTGAGGTCTTTGAAACCATATAATCAGCAATATCAGTCTTTTTTATTTTATTTTTGATAATACCACATGATATATCCAATTCCAAAACTGCATGATTAGGTTTCAGTCGCACAATGTTCCAGCACCGATCCCTCCACCAGTGCACATTTCCACACTTTTCCCACCACTAATGGTCCCTGATCCCCTCCCCCCAGACTGCCTCTGCCTCTATAGCAGGCATTTTGCCTCTTCTCTCTCTCTCATTGTTTCCCTTCTCTTACAAAATATGGCTTGCATACATACATTTAGGGGTTACCATGTATATCCCTTTGCCTATATTCAATCTACATTCTAGGCATGCTATATTTTTTAATATCCCACAAATAATTGCAGTCATTCTATAGATATATAGATCCTTATATATAGATATATAGATCACTTAGATTACTTAGATATATACATATAGATATATAGATCACTTAGATTACATATATATATATATAGAGAGAGAGAGAGAGAGATCCTTTCCCTCTGGCTAATTTTATTCAATATGATACTTTCCATGTCCATTCATTTATAGGCAAATTTCATAAAATTGTTTTTCCTAACTGCTGCTTAGCATTCCATTACGTAGATGTACCATAGTTTCTTTATCCAGTCATCTGTTTTCAGTAACTCAGGTTCTTTCACCCAGCTGGACTAGAGCTGCAACACATCTGGCCCAGCCACAGCCAGGCAACTTTGGGGGTCCAGGGCTATTAGTCTTTAATTCTCTCTCTCTTTTTTTTTTTTTGCTGTCTCTGATGCTTTTAGTATCTGGGTAATGTTTGCTTCTTAGAAATTATTTGGAAATGTATTTTGTTTATTTCCTGAGTCTGAAAATGACTGGCAGTAGAGCAAATCAAAGAATATATCCATTTCTTGGAGGTTCTCTCACATAGTGGCATAAAGATTTTCAAAATAATCTATGATGTGTCTTTGAACTTCTATGATATGTTAGCTATGTCCCTTTTTCATTTTTGATTGAATTATTAAGGTTCTCTCTTTTTCTTTGTGAGATTTGCTAGTGGTTTGTCAATCTTTTTTCTAGGAATCAGATCTTGGACTCTACTTGCATGAGACAGGACATATGGAGATGTTACTGGTGCCCGCTCGAGCAAATCGATGATGAACGGGAAGACAGTGATACAGTAATACAGTTCCTTAAGTTATGCAGCTATTTATGTGGGCCTTCTCTTCCTTTCTGATGAATGCTTACATAACTATAAAGATTCCTCTTAGCACTGCTTTTGCTGAGTCTCACAAGTTCTTTTAGCTCATGTCCTCATTCTTATTTGTTTCAAAGAATCTTTTGATTTTCCAGTTCATTTTCTCTTTGATCCACTGGTTGTTCAGAAATGAGCTACTTAATGTCCAGGTGTTTGAGTTATTTCTAAGCTTATGCTTGTGCTAACTGCTATTTTCAGTGTACCATGTGCCGAGAAGATAGTTAATAAGATCTCTATGCTCTTTATTTTATAGATTCACTTTTTGTGTGGCCCTGTATGTCATCTGCCATGGAAAATGCTCCATGTGCTTTGGAGAATACACATTCTGCTATTAAGATATTAATATAATACCATAAATAAATATATAGTACCTTACATATATAATAGCTTAATATATTATATATAAAATATATAGTATCTTAAATATATATTTGCACACACACATACATATATACATATTTCAGGGATTACTTTGAAAATCTTTATACCACTAAGTGAGAGAACCTAGAAAAAATGGATAAATTCTTGAATTTATGCCCAGTATTGCCTGTCTGAGTTTTAGTCTAGTTGATCTATCAAATGGTTAGAGAGTGGTATTAAAATTGTTTATTAATTTTCCATTCAGTAAAAGTTACTATGATAAGCACTATGAGCTAAAAATTAGATAAGAAAACATTTTGTTTTATATTAAGAACCAGCTGTCATTTTAACAGTTTCAATGTATGTACAATGCATAGTACATAGTACAGCATGTAATGTACAAAAGATAGCACAGCATGTAATGTGCAAAAGATGAAGATATGTCATCAGAAATCACAATTTTAAAAAATGTGCTTCTGGCTTTGGATAGAACTTTCTAATAATTTAATTAACAATGAAATAAATAACTCTGCTTCAGGGAGAGTAATAGTGCTTATTAGAGTGCCCAAACTATATAAACGTTTGTTTGAAATGAAATAAAAACTTATATTGAACTTGTCACACTAAATTGAGTCTGGTTCAATAACTTCAATAAGTTGAAATCATTTGTCTATCTCTTCCATTTCTGAAAGAATAAGCACATGGGAATCTAATAAGTATTTCTATCTGTTTTAAATTTGTGTAAGAAATATAATCAATATCTCCCATTTCAAAATCAAAATTCTATAGAATTTAAGATATACCCATTAATTTTGTGGAAAGACATGAGTTTAAACCCAAGAGGCCTGGGCTTTTTTCCAATTCTGATGCTCTATTACTGTGACATTGCAAACATGGACCAGTTACCTAATTTCTCTGAGCCATTGTCTTATCTGTAAATTAGTTGTATAATTTCCAAGTACATAATACATTGTTAATAGTATATTCTAAATAAATTCATTTCTCATTTTAGTTAAAAATTGGAAGTAGGACCAGAGAGATAGTACAGCATGCAAGGTGCTTGCCTTGCCTGCCTCCCACCCAGGTTTGATCTTCAGCATCCAATCCTGTCCTTCAAGCAATACCAGGAATAATGCCTGAGCATAAAATCAGGAGTAATCCCTGAGCATAACCAGGCGTGTCTAAAAAACAAACAAGATAAACCAAATAAAGAGAACTTGGATGAACTGTAGGGTAATTAATCAAAAATATCTTGGTATTTGGGTGAGTGATTTTATTCTTCACAAGAGTGTCTTATTCCTCATGAGAGGTCACTGGGATACTCACAAGAGAAGTCAAGTGCTCAAGACACAATCATAACTTTTTTTTTTTGCTTTTTTGGGTCACACCTGGCAATCCTCAGGATTACTCCTGACTCTGCACTCAGGATTCACTCCTGGCAGTTCTCAGGGCCTATATGGGATGTAGGGGATCGAATCTGGGCTGGCACAGGCCGGCCAGTGCAAGGCAAACGTCCTACCCACTGGACTATTGCTCCGGCCCCACAATCATAACTTTTAATGGGTATTTACCTATATTTTTAAACAATTTTTAAATCTAATTTGACCATTTTGTTGTTTCAGACTTTTACTGGATCTGGACACCTAATTTAGTCCTTTGGTTCACTTTTAGGGGCTGAGAGATAGTGTAGGGACTTGATATTATGAGAGAAATGTTTCAGGATCTTCTTAGTTGAACACACTAAATATGTATAATAAGAAAATTCCCTTAACAAATACGAGTTAATCCAGATTTTTATTATCGCTAAGACATTTAATCATATAGTTATATTGATTTCTTTGCTTTAAAAATGACATCCATATGGTGCCTTCTGTTCTCTTAGTTGAGTTGACCCCCAAAATGAAGAAATCTTTGAATTGAAACTGTTATCTGTACTCGGCTCTTATAACTAAGATGGCATGTTTTAGTCTCCTGTTTTTGAGTCAATGCTTTTGCCCATATTTTTTTTTATTTTTAAAAGTCCAATTTGAACTTTTTGCCTCATGTCCTCAAATAAACGCTATTTTAAAGAGTAAGTAAAAGAAAAACTTTCCCATAGAAAATTCCCACACATAATGATGCCAACCAGTCTTTCATTTTACTAGTTGCCTGGCTGACTATGCACTGAAAATAAGTGAAGATGGGAATATAGCAAGAAACAGTTTCTGCTGAGGGGAACAAATTCTATAGTTATGAAGTTGTAAGATAAAGCACAGAAAAAAAATCCTTAGTATCTCAGAAGTAAGCAATCCTCAGCACAAAAGCAGCAACAGAGAATTGAAAAACTTAGGAAACAATCTAAGTAGTCAGATATAACACAGAAACATTTACAATGTTCTAAACTGCAAGATGAACTAACAGCAGAGTCTTGAAAACTCTTGAGATTATTTGTTAGGTGTGTTATATTTGCTTTTCCTTCACCCTCACCTTTCCTCAGATCTGTTAGATATGCCACTTATTTAGATCTATCACCTTTATGTCACTGCTACAAGAGAAGACACTGAAGACATTCATGATGGACTTTGAAGGTTGATCAATTGTTGCCTAATACAGATCTTGGTACTTAAAATATTTACAAGTCTGACTCTCTGCTATGAAGTTACTATCAATTTCAAATCAATGACAAGAACTATATATTTTAAATAAAGTAAAAGTTTTCAAATTTTAACAGAAGTACAAAATATATTTAGTTAATATAAATCAATGTTTTGTAGCAATTCTGTCTCATAAATATGTATGTATATATAATCGTGTATATATGTAATGTATATGTGTATATATAAAGTGTTTCTATATATACACACATTATATATGTGTGTGTGTATACATGCATATATATGTATATATACACACAGGGGGCAGAGCTGCTACCGCTTTCCCTGTGATCAGTTGATCATGAGGTGCCCTGGAAGGAAAGCAGGTTCCAGCCCTGGCCCGCCATCCCAATAGAGCCTTGCAAGAATCCAGAAGAACCCCACACCATGAGGGTAGTCACTTTCAACATCCAGACTCCACAGCTCATCAGAGCTCCACCCAAGAGAAAAGCCGATCTCTCCCCATCGCGGTTCATCAGTAAATGCACCAGATGAAAATGTACTACTGAGAGTATACCACCTGCACAGCAGAGCCTGACAAGCTACCCGTGTCATATTTGATATGCCAAAAACCAGTAAGCATTATAGACCTCATTCCCATGACCTGAACGAATGGTTTGAGGCTCTTTGTGTTCCTGAAGCTAGTAGATGCCCTTGGGCTACACTAGCATGTGACAGAACATATGGAGATGCTACTGGTGCCTGC
Source organism: Cryptotis parvus (assembly GCA_021461705.1). Lineage (NCBI taxonomy): Eukaryota > Metazoa > Chordata > Mammalia > Eulipotyphla > Soricidae > Cryptotis > Cryptotis parvus. The sequence continues at coordinate 25,140 of JAJIBD010017123.1, forward strand.
TTGAGCACATTGATGAACAAGGGAAGACAAGTGATACAAGTGAGATATATATATTTTATATGCATTTTCTGTATAGCACAAGGAGAATATTATTGGTTCTGTGATCTTTCCAAACACTAAGGGAAAATTCAAACTTAGCATTAGTTCTTTCTATAAACACAAAAAGTAGCAATGAGGTAGTAGTAATACTTTTAGTTCAGCTGTATCTGTGTGTAAGGTACAGAAACACTATTTGATACCAGTTGAAACAAAGATATTTTAATAATATCTTTCAAGCTAAGTAAGTGTCAAGTACCATATTTCATTTACTGATGAAAACTTGGAGGAGAACTGGTTCTGTAATTTATTCAATATCAAATGTCAGAAAACAAATGATCCCGAAATCATTCTTTCAAGTTTCAATTGACAATCATAGTCCTGAGTGTCAATAGAGATTTTAGCTTCTCAGCTGATTTTCTTACATATACTCAGAAGAATATGTGTAAGAAAATCAGCTGAAAAGCCAAAGGCACAATTCCTGTAGGGTCTTGATTTAGTGCTGTACATGTTTATTCACAGACCTCTGGTCCTCTGGTTCTGACAAAATTAGAAATTTTTAAAACATCATCTGAAAATTCTAATTAATGGTTGGTGAAATTTTCAGTGGGGAAAATTCAAAGTATTTTTCCATCCCCTGGCCGAGTCCAACATTGCTCCAAGGGTTTACTCTCATGAGCGGGGAGAGACCATGCTGGCCCGACTTGGAGTGGAGTGTTGGGCACTGCCCCTTTCCTCCGCCTCCATGCCAGTTGCCCCGGAAGAGAGAGACCCACCCATGCCAGACTCAGCTAATTTGCAACCCCAGAAGAGATCCAGACCCATCTACTTCAGACCCACAGCTGTGCTGCTCGGCGGGCCCCATGTGGAAGCAACCCATAGATGTGACCTCCCGGTAAGGGCTCGGCCATCCCCTGGCTGAGTTCAACATTGCTCCAAGGGTTTGCTCTCATGAGCGGCAGAGAGACCATGCTGGCCAGACTCGGAGTGGAATGTTGGGCCCTGCCCTTTCCTCTGCCTCCATGCCAGTTGCCCCGGAAGAGAGAGACCCACACACGCCAGACCCACATGTCCCTTGGTGCACGGCTGATATTTTTTATAGGATACTGAATTTTGCATAAGGTTCTTCCCAATTTCTTTCACATTTATACATAGTAAACAGTTATAGACATGTTTTAACTGATACCAGTAAGCCTGGCAAGAAGCCAGAGCAAACCACACATCATGCAGTTAGTCATTCTCAACATCCAGACTCCATAGTTCCACAGAGCTCCATCCAAGAGAAAACCTGATCTTCCCCCTTTAAGTTTCATCAGTAAATGCTTGGGTTGAGAGCCTTCTACTGAGACTATACCACCTACACGGTAAAGCCTGGCAAGCTACCGTGTTTTATTTACTTTTATGCCAAAGACTAGTAACTATTATGGACCTCAGTTCCATAACCTGAAGAATGGTTTTGGGCTCCTCCTTTCTCTGGAGCAAGTAGATGCCCTTGGGTTGCACTTGCTTGTGACAGGACTAAAGGAGATGTTACTAGTGCCCACTTGAGCAAATCGATGAACAATGGGAAGACAGTGATACAGTGATACAGTGATACATGAGTACTTTGAATTTTTAGTTTAAATTTGATTTTTCTATCCCACTATTAGAACATGTAGGTTATGGTACATTTTAGAGACATGTTTTAGAGAAGTCTTAAAGTAAGCGTTTAGTGAAATTACCTACCTCCTGAAAAGAAATCCACATGCTGCAGCTCTTTTCTTTTTGCAGATTCTGTGCTAAATAATCCCATTCAAAGGAATCATTTGTGCTTCTGACATTAATGGTAAGACAGGCTCAAGCTTTTATAAATGAAGAAAATTGCTATAAGGATTTTGCTGTATAGTATTGTAGCTATTACAGATTTTCAATTAACCTTTGTGCCTGCTTTGGCAAATACCATAATGGTCAGACTTCATTGCCACTATTTCGCAAGTACAAGTTACAGCTAAAGATTTAACTAAGGCTTGAAAACAGTTGCAACAAAGAAATGATAGAGAAATCATCTAATTATTTACTTGTAAATAAATGACAATCAAAAAAGAAAAAGTTCTGTATTTCTCAAAACTACCCATTTATTTATTTGTGTTAAATTTCATCAATTTAACTAAATATGTGTCATTATTAAGTATTTTAATACATGTATAAGTAAAATATTGAGTTTAGATATTGCACAGATTACATATAAATATAATCCTTCCTTTTCATAGTTAAAAGAATAGCAACATTCTTCTACATTGAAAAACACATATCTGTACAATACATAAAAAGAAACAGCAGGAAAGTTATGAAAGATTATTTTCATTATTTTCAGAGGCAGTAATCTGTGTTCTAAATATAATAATGACTAAGTTTGCTTATAAGGAGAGAAATGGCTTGCCCTTCTGTGAAATATTTGCTTTTAAATTTACTCATCTCCAATATCAGAAAAGGCCAAAATGCATATATCAAAAAGACTAGAGAGCAATCTTTATCTGTAGGGATGTGCTTGGGAAAGGAAATTCTGTTCATTGCTAGTCAGACTGTTGTCTAGCTGAGCCCCAGAGGAAAACTGTAGAGATTGCTCCCATATGATCCAATGATTCCACTTTGTGAATGTGGAAGCACATTCAAGACAAAAAAAAACACTTTTCCAAGACACAAAAACTTTCATTCAAAAATGCATGTCACACCTTTATTTACTGTAGCATTTAGTACAATATCCAAGCTATGTAAACAACATAGGTGTCCAAAGACAGATGAAGGGAATAAAATTGTGCTGCATATGAACAATATAACTCTATGCAGCCACAAGAAATGATTCAGTCATGCAATTTTTAGCACCATGTAGAACTGAAGGATCTCACATTGAGTGAAATAGTCCAGAAGTATAAGAACAAATAATGATGTTCTCACTAATCTGTGGTACATAGAACAATATTACAAGGGAATGATGATAAGCACCAAAGATTGGCAAACAAGCTTGATATTAGATTATAGAAATAAAAATGCCATGGAAGTAGAGAAATGGAGGAGAGGAAGCAAGAATTGTCTGTCTGAAAATATCACAGGTGCCAGGAATAGGGACTTCGGTTGGACTCCTCTGGGAGCTTGATGTGAGCCACCAGAGAACCTACACTGCTAAAAGCACAGCAGCCAGACTACAATGATTAAACTGAGAAATGGGCTTTTAGGGATACATGTTGGTAGTGGGAGGATAGCTGGGTTCGTGGATAGAGAGATGCAGACACACTCTGTAAATCACTGTTCCTAAAGACAAAAAGAAAACAATGAAAAGAAAAAGGTCAAAATGAAACAAAGGCCATTGGACAGAAAGAAAGTGAATTCCTTTGGTATTTACTAGTTTTTTTCTTATCTGTTAGCCAGTGAAGGGCATTCTATTTCCTGAAAGTTATCTTTCCATGAGTATCAAAATCCCTTTGATTAACTTGAATCACTTGGTTCAAGGATACTTTTATTCACATCCATAGCTCCTCCAAAGTGTATGAGACAGGTGTACATATTCCAGTATGCCTTCCAGTCATCACTTATTTCCTAAATAACTTGTTTAAAAGAATGTGTAATTCAGATACCAAATCAATAGATTTAGTGATCATCTCATGTAGACTACTTATGTACTGAATTTAAGAATTATAAAAAGGAAGCCGGGCAGCCTCATGGTGAGCAAGTCAGGGAGTACATGGGGGAAAAGCAAAAGGCTAGGCCAGTGCTTGGCCGTGTCCTACATAGCTTCTAGGGCTTGCTTACCATGCAGGCGACCACACCTACCAAACTCAGAACATGGACTTGGGGGCTTCCACCCAATCCCAGACTCCAAGTCAGCTGTTGTGGTCCTGAGCCTCAGCCACCAGAGCCAACCACCAGAAGACAGACACTCCAGATCCTCAGCTGTGCAGGCATGTGGCCACTCTGCAGCCACATGTTAATCTTAGACTCTAACATATTTTAGCACCAGGTCCTACCCAGGATCTTTCTTATTTATACACTTTAATGATCATTCTATTTGCAACAAATTGGAGAGGTTATGGGAAATGAGGAATTATCATGCCACACTAGAACTCACTTTTTAAATATTCAGATAGAGACATCATACATTGTTAGCATCCATAGGGGAAGTCACAAAGTGTAACAGAAGAGAGAGAGAAATATGGGGACATAGACAAAGAGAGAGAGAAATAAAATGTGCCGGCACTAGAGGCAGTCAGGGTTTGGGTGGTTGGGGCATGTTTAGGATATGGGTGGTGGGAATTTGGTTCTGGTGGAGGGGTGGTTTCTGAAACACTGTATGGCATGACCCAGTTATAAACATCCTTTTCATTGTATATCTCGCATGGTATAATAAAAAATTTAAAAACCGGAAGCTGGGGCTGGAGCGATAGTCCAGCAGGTAAGGCATTTGCCTCATATGCGTCTGGACCAAGGTTCTATCCCGGCATCCCATATGGTCTCCCAGGCACTGCCAGGAGTAATTCCTGATTGAAGAACCAGGAGTAACTCCTGAAAATTGCTGGGTGTGACCCAAAAAGCAAAAAAAAAAAAAAAAAAAAATAAAAAGGAAACTCCTACAGAGGTTAAAAAAAAGGACTGAAAAACATCATATTTTAAAAGTAAATCTTGTTCTGTCCAGAAGCAAACAATCCATAGGATATAAGGGGTGGGATAGGGGGTGTACCGCAGTGTATAGTATGTGCTGTTTATGCAAACCGTGTTGTGTTCATCTCTGGCACCAATTCATTCCTAAGCACTGATGTTTGTTCATGCTTAAAGGTTCCCATGGCCTCTAACACTTTCAGGAGTAATCATAACAATTTATAAATGGTCGTTAAAAATAAACATCTTGGGCCGGAGCGATAGCCCAGCGGGTAAGGCATTTGCCTTGCATGCGGCTGGCCTGTGCCGGCCGGGTTCGATCCCTGGTGTCCCATATGGTCCCCCGAGCACCACCAGGAGTGATTCCTGAGTGCAGAGCCAGGAGTAACCTCTGAGCATTGCCGGGTGTGACCCAAAAAAGCAACATAAATAAATAAATAAATAAATAAATAAATAAATAAATAAATAAATAAATAGGCATCTTAAAATATATATGCTTAGAAAATTTTATGACAAAAAACAGTGCAAGAGTTGAGATATGTTGTGGAAGTGCTATAATAAACCAATTTCAAATTATGTAAGATCGCGCATCTGTACTTTAAATCCTAGTTACAAGAAACCCTCTCCAAAACCACAAAAAACTTAGACCTGTGAATTGTGGAGAAGGCAAATAGGGGATGAAAATATGGGTATGCCAAGAGTCTGTGTTGACCTACCCCTGTGTTAACACAGTTCCAAAACCATGTAAACTATCTTCACCAGAAGCAAGAAGTTTAGGGAAAGGGAGAAGGAGCCTCTCTTTTTTCTCCTCTTCTCTTCCTTCCATATTGAAGAATCTCCTGCTTTCTAGTAAAGAATATTTCTTAACTGCTTTGGGATATCCACATAACTGCTTCCATATTTAACTGCCTCATATTTAAATTGCTCAAAATGTAATCATTCATCTCCCACACACCCATCCTCCGAAAGCACCTTCTTTTAGTTTGCAGTATTCTAGGAATATTAAATGGAATGTTTGCATTATTCTAGGAACACTAGAAGGAATTCCTTCTTAATGCTCAAGTAAAAGTCTTGGGGGTCATTCTTGAGTCTATTCCCTCCCTCCCTTGTTCTCTCTCCTCTTCAACAATATATGTCGGGAGCGCCGCCAGGGTCCCAGACAGTGCCGGGAACCGAGAGTTCCCTTCTACCTCCCGGCCGGCGGGGAATGGATGAAGACTCAGGAATCTGATGCAGTTTTAAAAGGGCTTTACTATCACAGATTCCAATATACAATCCAAGAGCAGGGAAAACCTCCGGACTCCGGGTTCCCAGCTAGGCCCCAGCCAGGTGTAGGCCAAGATGGCTGCCACCATGTGTTGAGGCCCAACAGAGAATGGAGAGGATGGAGAAGCAAAAACACCAAGGGAAGCCGAAATGGCAAAAAGGGGGAAAAAAGAGAGAGCTTATATCTTCTTGCAGCTTATTTTATAGCTAGAAATCCGCCCAAACTCCCTGCCCAGCCCATTCTGGGCTGGGCTATCTAGAGATGAAAACAGGAAAACAGCTCCATAGAATGTAGCAACTTCAGGGAGGCCATCTGGTTGTTTACAAGGACCCAGAGCTAATTCAAAGTCTCCTAGCAGAGCTGGGAGAAGCTATAAGCTAAATGTAACTTCCCCTGGCAGGAAGGATCAAATGCCCTCAGGTAATTTCTCCCAGCACCTCACCTAATATCTTAAGCCAAGATCTGCCTGGAATTGCCTTTTTATAGGGTAGAGAAGGGGGTTTCTGAGATGGCATGTCTCTGTACCAAAGACTAATACTAATGCCAGTTAAATATTTCTCCAAACATTCACAAGAGTTTCATCTACTTCACGGTAGTTTTGTATTTTAGTTGCCTTTGAGTTATCAGGAAGCCATGCTTGCTTGCTTGGAGGCAAACAGCATTTCTCTCTGGTCTAATTACTTAGAGATCCAACGTGGCCAGGCAAATAGGCTGGTAAGATCTAGCTAGTCCCACGATGATTGTGGTAGCATGAGAGAATATTTATACCAGCCAGTACAGAATACATGGTCAAATAAGACTGCCACATTCAGACTATCCCCCTATCTATGAAGTGACCTGCAGGAGGCAATCCAGGGCAGATGCAGAGGCCTAGGCTTTTAGGTGTCCTGCAACAAATATGGATGTTATTTTTCTAAAATCTCCACTGCAACCTCCAGAGAAAGAAAATATATATGCTCTCTCTTCCTGTGTGTTATGTAGATAGATAGGTAGAGAGAGAGAGAGAGAGAGAGATGATCGATAGATAGATAGAGAGAGAGGAGGTAGGTAGGTAGGTAGGTAGTAGATATTCTCTAATTTTTTTTGTTGCCACTTCTATTCCCTTCACAGTTCAATCTACTGCCATCGTCTTATAGCTCATGCCTCAGATTTTGGATTCACAGACAAAATGTCCCTTCTCAGAAATCTACACACAAAAAGAAAGAGAGAAGAGAAAATCAAAGAAAATCAGAAGGCAAGGAACAGCAGAACCAATAATGATCTTTTTAAAAGACTTTTTAAAGACTTTTAAAATATTCTTTTTATTTGAAACATTTTTTTAAACAGGAAAATATGTAATGATTTCTTTTTTTGGTGGCAGAAAGAAACTGAGTCAGATAAAAGGAATGTGAGGGATTCTATAAGCCATAAATTAACTCACTTTCAATTCTGACATAACCTAGGCACCGGAAATGAACAGGTGTCCTATCAGCAGTTTTCATTTCTCCTTTCAAAGACACAGTCCATGGGGATAGCCAATATAAAGGTCTTGCTTGTTCCTTGCAAACACAGTAGCATTGGAAATCACACATCTCTGCAGATGCAAAAAGGCATCTCCTAGACCTCACTTTGGTTGCTCTGCTGTCCCTTTAGGCTGGACTTATGATTTCTTTTCTCTTGCTGACCTTGAATTCAGAACAGCTTCTTTCTGAGATCCTTTACATTTCAGTTTTTTCTTCTTCCTCCTTCTGCTTCATTTTGAAATGTTCCTTATTGTGTCGGTGTCACCGCTCCTTGGCCTTCTTCATCTGCTGACTGCGCACTGTACTCAGAGAATCGAAGCAACACAAGGATCTTCCTTTTTATGAGGCTCCCGGTACGACAGCTGTCTCATCCTTTCCTTCGGTGTTTTGCCTGCCTTTGCCTGAGTCTTAGGTTTGCTCTTAAATGGCAAGGCCTTTTGCAAGGTTTTTGGAATATGCAGAGAATTAAAATGCTTCTTTTGCCTCATGTTTGGCTTATATAGAGAATCCTTGTTGGCCTTTAGTTTGATACCATAGGCCAGTCATAGCTGACCTGTAGTCGGCCTTGCTGAACAGGTGTCTTTTTCACCAACTGATTCCAACAAATCAGTTCTATAATCCAGTCTTCTGGATTATAGAAGACTGAAATCGAAACTGGATACCAAGTCCTCATGAATACAGTATCGCTCATCAGTAATTTATCCTCAAAGCTAGCCCGGAAAGCTCCTTCTGGAGCCTGGAGGGCTTTCTTGATCTGCCCCTTATTCCACTGACAGTTCAAGTGGCAGCACCTTCAAATTTTGCCACTTCTAAGGCAGAATTAAAAATTCCCTTAATGATTGAAATATTTTTGAAAATTTTATATGGAAAACCAGTGAGCTTTAATTTTTTTTTCATAAGTTGTATGGATTTATCCAAGGACAACTCCTGTGGCAGCTATCTGGAAATCTGGCATCGTGCCACTGACAGACTGTATTGCCAAGAACCCAGTACTCTGTGTTTTAATAGGACCCTAAAATGTAGCTCCACAGTACATGTGTTGTGGAGTGTATTTTAGAAGCCTCTGTCTTCCATTGTGGTCTTCGATATAATATAGTGGGATGGTCTGAAATTCTCCTCCATCCTACAGAAAAAATGATTGGTTTTTGGGACTTGAGAATCTTTTTATACCAGCAATGTTTCTTCCAATGCATCTGCACATATCCAACATTGCCTTCACTGTAGCCCAAATCACCAATATAATCGGGTAGTGTGGGTCAAAGTTAAGCACAAATTCACAAGGGATATTTTTCTAGCTCAATTTGGATGTACATTCCTGGTCAAAAACCCCTCATACTGAACTCTGGCATCATCATCTTGATCCTCAAATTCTGCTCGGTTAAGCTATGCCTGCATATGCATTTCTCCTTTAAGATCATCAAAATATGTGCTCTCTCCTTCATCATACTCTGCATCAAAAACTTCCTTCAATTTTCTCTTCTCTGTTGGAGGACAGGTTTAGCTAACCTGGGAGCTTTGTTGTTTTGCCCACTCCCAGCTTAATCTATTTAAGCCAAGGTTCATTCTAATGAGACCTCTCTTCTTTGTAAACACTGCTAGAGGGGTGTGGCAGTTACAGAAGTCACCTTGATTGAATAACTTCCTGACTTATACATCTACTAAGACTTCTATGTTTTCTAGATTGGGCACAGCTCCTCTTTATACCCACTGCACCCAACGTGGGACAGTTAGAATTTACCAGGAGACTACCACCCTGGCTACACTGAGACTATAGGAAGACTATAGGAAGGATCATACTAGTTTGCTCTAAGCAGGCGAGTGTGACCCTTTCAGTACACGAGAACAAGATACTCAGAATCACCCTGGTGCAGATAATAATAAGAAGGACCTTGTGGATACCATCTACTTTACATGAAGCTCATGAAATTAAGATGTATTACTTTATATCAGCCCTCTCTCTCCAGTGTTTTGCATAAGAGATAATTTTGGGATTAGTCCTTGGCATAACCTTGATTTATACCTGTAATAGGGTGTGGCACTATACTCTGTTTAGAGTTCTTTGGTGACATGACCCTCCCAGTTGGATTACTTTGGTTTATATAAGGGGACTGACTTGAGGCCCCTTCACTTTGGGTATTTTTGCTTTCGGCTTTTGGCTCCTGTCGCTTTTGGCTCCTCGGCCTTTTGCTTTTTGGCTTTTTACTCTTTGGCCTTTTGCTCCCTTCTTCTGGGTTGGACTCATCTCGGGTGAGATCCTCTCTCTTTGCTGGGAGTCTTAGGCTCTTTTGTATAGTCTAAGTTCGGACCAGAGCTAGAGTTTGTTCATTATACGGGAGTGCTGTGGAAGAGCTTTTGTACTATTAAAAGCCTTTTTGGAACTGTGCCGGACTCGTGAGTTTTCATCCGTTTCCCCCAGCGTCATTGGAGGTAGAAGAAAACTTCTGTTCTGACACTGTCGGGGACCCCATGGCGCCCCCGACATGTCTCCCAAATGTTTTTTCTTGGCGCTTTCTTCTTCACTGGGTCAAATTCTTCTTTGACTTCTTCCTCATCACCTTCAATCTGAGAATGTGGGTCTGATTTTCCTTTGTGCATATCCCCCGCTTCCAGGTCTTCAAAGTCACCATAGAGCTCTTCATCTTTTTCTAAGTTCTTGGCTGCATCTTTATCCTCATCCCACTACCCAGTTGCAAAGCAATCTCTGATACTGTTCATAACCTCCTCTAAATCCCAATCATGGGGGGACCTCCACATGAAATCTGGAGGAGTCCAAAGTACCAGCCTTGTGCTTACACTCCCTGGCAGGCTGGCTGACATGAAACAACCCTCCAAGTTTCTCCCCCATTATCACCATCTTCTTCATTATCTTCTTTCACTGTTCCATAAATGAGCTTTGGGAGGTTTGGAGTTGCCTGTTGCTGCTGTAGAAAGGCTTCCGTCAGCTTTTCCTGGAAAGGTCTTCCTTCCACTTGAGGGTTCCTGAAGTTTCCACAGAACAGATATTTTCTTCCTTGTAATCATCTTCCTCTTTGAGTAAATCTTCTACATCACTGGTCTCATCAATTAAGTTGTCTGACTTTAGTTTCTGACCAATGATTTGAGGCCGCTTTGGAAACTTTTCCTTAGGAACCTCGTCATTCTCTGATTCCTCTTCCACTGCACTGAGAGGAATTTTCTTCAGATTCACCTTCAGATGCAAATGCCTCTTCTGCTGTACAATGACCAGAATCTGAAATGGCGAAGGTTGCTTTTCTCAACGCTAAAGACTTCACCTTCAAACTGTCCCTCAAACCACTAGCCTGTATTTGCCCTGGCTTCTCACCTTCTCTAAAAGCCTTAGGTTCTAAATAACCCCTCTGTCCTTCAGGGGAATCTTCTTCACTGCTTTCATCAGCTTCCTCTGCCTCCCCTTCCTCTGAGCCCCTCTCAAGGTCATCATAGCTATCAGTAAATGCTGGCAAATCCACCTCAGCATCTTCTTCCATTTCTTCAAGTCTCTGCCGTTTGACACATTTACTGGTCACACAGTCTTTTTTGGGCAGTTCAGCATCTTCCTCTTCTATTTAATCATCACTGGAGCTATTTTCCACTCTGTCATCTTCAGACATTTCTTCATCATCTTCATTATCACTATCTCCAGGTTCATCTTCTTCATCTCCAAAAATAGCTTTCCGATGGCACTCATCCAGTTTTCAAATCCACATGTTTTTCCTCTTTTGGCATCAACAGTCCTTGATTATCTATATCCTTTGACCCCAGTGTTTTTGAATCAGAAAAAAAAGTGTCACTCTACTTGAAGCCATTTGGGCATCAATGGTGGCATGGGTGGAAATAAGATTCTGGACCAGTTCATTGCTGTGCCTCACCTCCTCCAATTCCTGGAAGCCATGGCTGCCACCAAGGTCGACATAGATGGCACTTTTGTCATACAGCACACCACCAACTACAGAGAGAGGGGGTGTATGCCCCTCTTCTCATTCTCATTTAAACAGCGCTTATTTTGTTGTTCAGGAAGTGCACAGGGGTTTGGGAGGAAACTAATATCACTCACAGAAAAATCCCCTAAACCTAGCACATGGACTTGGCTTTTTATTTTTCAAGAGTGCCCCTCTTAAATAACCATAAAGAGACACCTTTCAGTCACATTTGTTATTTGTTCGAATATCTTCTGGGTTTGTCAAATCTTCCATCCTGTCTGCCAGGATGTAGGGATGAGAGGTTTGCCATGTAAGAGGCCTAATTCATAACTGTAATAAAACGTCCCAGGTTGTGAATTTCCTGGTTTTGATATTTTCCAGCACCATTCCAGCGAGGTAGAAGAGAAATATAATAAGCAACTGAAGAAGACAAAGAAGCTATTAGAACACAGATTTTGGACAGAAGTCTACCCAGGTGAAAGATTTTTAAAGATTGATTTTAAGATTAAAATTTGCCTCTCTATATACTTTACCTGTTTATGAAAAATATATCTAGTATTTGAGTTGGAGAAGCATTCTAATTTAAAAACTATATATCCTTCAAAACCCTATATGATATTTACTATTGATATTCAACAGCCTAAATATTCAAAATCACAATTTTTTTCTATGTTGATGCTACAATGCTACACTATAGTGATGGATACTAAAGCAATTCTACCTCAAATATGCTAAAAAGAGCAAGTTAAAACAAAAACAAGTTGGTGGAAATAAAAATTTATGCAATAGATGTCTTCCTCCATTTGCAAACTAAACAAGAGGGACAGCTTACTTTGATGTTGCTTAAAAGACTCTTCCTTTACTAAGAAGTCAGTATTTTTTAAATTCAGAGTATCTGATTATTTCAAAAATGGCATTCCATATTTCTCCCTTTCTTCTGTTGCTATATCTACTACTATCTAGAATTCATTTCTTAGAAAAATGTATAACACCATGTAGAAGTACATTTTCACATTAAACATTTTAATTTCTTAATAGCTCTCAGTCTCCTCTGATATATAGCAAATCTATGATACACTATAGCCTGTTACGTCTAGATACTTGGGACAGGGTTTAAATATTCTGGACAGAGTTCACTTGATCACTTGATCACTTGAATCCCGTTATTCATCGATTTGGTCGAGCGGGCGCCAGTAACATTTCCATTGGTCCCTATCACGTGCCAATGTAGCCCAATGGCATCTGGTTGATTTAGAAATACGAAGAGCCTCAAACCGTTCCTTCAAGTGTCTTTACAAGGAAGTCAGACCATCTTGTAGGTGGGTGGCCACATGATCTTTTGACATCCCGTGGGATTCAGTCGGTAACAGCTCTAGACCAGCGGTTGTCTCCAAATCGCATTACATGTCCAGCCCATCTTATTTTTGATGCCTTGGCAAATGAGACAGCGTCCCTGATTCTGGAATAGCGACGGAGGTCAGAACTCCGGATTCCTTCTCTCACTTGAGTGAGGCGTGATATTCCAAGCATAGCTCTTTCGATTCCTCTCTGGGAGACCTGAATAGCATTCTCATCCTGCTTTCTTAGGGCCCAGGTCTCTGAGGCGTATGTTAATTCAGGGAGAATGGTGGAGTCAAAGAGATATGCCCGGAGCCGGAGGTTCTTTGTCCTTTTAGCTATTTCTTCGATGCCTTTGAAGGCATTCCATGCTGCTCTCTTCCTCCTGCGCAGCTCAGGTTTTAGGTCGTTCATCATGTTGACTTCTTGACCTAGGTACACATAACTGCTGCATTCAGAGATGTTTGTTCCATTGTCCTATTCGATTTGTTGTGGACAGAGGGAAATTTTTGGGGTCTTTTTTCTTGATCTTATAGAACCTTGATCTTATAGAACCTTACACTTAATACAATATCTGGACAGAGTTAACTAGTAAAATATATAATCTTCACTGAACAAATTCAGATATCCAAGACAGAAAATTTTGAGTGCCCATTTTGCTAAGTGATATTAGCAAGATTTTAATTAATTTAGGCTCTCTCTCCTTCTTTACCCCAGATCCCATTATATATTCTGATCAAAAGAAAAAAATAGATATTATTATGAGGGATATATCAATAAAATATAGCTATATGGAAAAATGGCTCTTTACAGGTCACTGGGAAATCAAAATCAAGGTTTTTGAGTGCCGAAAGGATGGCCAATCCCAATAGCTTGTTTCACCGTATCACTGTATCACTGTCTTCCCGTTCATCATCGATTTCCTCGAGCAGGCCCCAGTAACATCTCCATATGTCCTGTCTCATGCTAGTAGAGCCCAAGGCATCTGCTTGCTCCAGGAACATAAAGAGTCTCAATCCATTCCGAATGAGGTCTATAATTGTTACTGGTATTTGGCATATATATCAAATACAACACGGGTAGCTTGCCAGGCTCTGCCCGTGCAGGTAGCATACTCTTGTAGGCATCTCTAAACCGGCATTTATTGATGAATCGGTTCATCAATAGCTTGTTTGCTTTGAGAAATGGAAAAAATCTAATGTTCTGAGACAGTCCTTTAGAAGGAAGTTCCAACATTGTTCATGAAAATCTTTTTAAAGTAGTGTTAAAAAAAATTACCAAAATAGAGAGCAGTAGCTGATCAGCACCCATTTGAATTTTCACTCAGAAGTGTTTTGCCCAGACGAAACTATCACTAGTTACAACATACCCCAAGTAAATTAAGGAGCAAGAGAAAATCTATGCAAGATAAGTACTTCCATAATTAGTATATATTGCCCAGTGACTCATTATCATCTGTAACTTACTAAACAAATTGGGAAATTTAGCACACACTAGCCATGACTAATTATCTTTTGTAGCTTCACTAAACAAATAGGGAAATTTTGGGGTCTTTTTCTTGATCTTATAGAACCTTACACCTAATACAATATCAAAATATCCTAACTCCATATTTTTAACCTAGGTCCAGCTCCTAACCTAGATTTTTCTTTGCTATTGTCTATGAGGTCTGAAACTAAATATGCTGGAAATAGAAGATCTAGAGCAAGCAAATGCATCTTAGTTCCAGCCAAATTTAGAATGAAACTTTTAGACTTGAGGAAACAAATCACTATAGAAGTCATTTTTTTACATAACTTTGTATAAACTAGTTTTCCACATTATCTTCAGTAACATTAGTTTAAACTGATTTCTATGTATTAACTGGGATTAGACTTCTCAAATTTATTATTTATTTATTTATCTAGCTATCTGTTTGTCTATTTATTTATTTATTTGCTTTCTGGGTCACACCCAGCAATGCTTAGGGGTTACTCCTGGCTCTTTGCTCAGGAATTACTCCTGGTTGTGCTTGGGGGACCATATGGGATTCTGGGGATTGAATCCGGGTTGGCCATGTGCAAGGCAAACACCCTACCCAGTGTGCTACCGCCTCCCACCACTTAAATTTGTTATTTAAAATGCTGCTGTCCAATACAGTAACCTCTAGCTACATTAAATTAATAAATATTTGAAATGTGGCTAGCGTGATTCTAATTTTATGTAATTTTTAAAATTTTCATCTTTTGGGGTGAACTAGACCCAGCAGTGTTCAGAACTTAATCTTGTTACTTTTGGCTCTTTGCTAGTGGATAACTCCTGAATTTTTGGTGTGACCATACAGTGTGCCAAGGATAGAACTTGGATTAGCCGTGTGGAAGAGGAAGTGCCCTACCTACACTGTACTATCTCTCTGAGCACTAAAATTTAAATTTTAAAACATATACATACTCTGTATTATTTAATTTTTAATATTTCTGATCACCTTAGGTATAAATCATCATTTTATGTTGTATATTTTATGAACTAAATTAAATTAGGTATGTAGATATGTTCTTATAAATGCACGCATCCATTGGGCTACACTGGTATGTGATAGGGCCAAATGCAAATGTTACTGGAGCCCGCTCTAGGAAATCAATGAACAATGGGATGTCTAGTGAACTAGTGACCTAGTGATGTAGATATGTTCTAAAATAAAAAACATATTGGGTTATAAATACAGTACAGAAAAGGGGTTATAGAATAGTAGAGTGGGATTGTTCTTGCCTTGCATGTAGCTAATCTAAGTTTGATCTCCGACACCCACCAACTGGTCTTCCAAGACCACCAAGAATACAGAGTCAGGAGTAAGACCTGAGCACAGCCACATTTGGCACACCTCCCCAACACCCCCCCCCACACACACACAAATCCAAAATAAGAAAATAGAATATGTTAATAAATTTGCTAGTATATCTGAAATATTTTCATATAACAGATATGATCAAACATAGCATTAAATTAAGTGCTATCTCTATAGCATTTTAATATGGCTCTTAGGTAGTTTTCAATTTCATATATGGCTTAAACTTTATTTTCTCTTGAACAATGATTGTCTCTGCTAACTTCTCATAAGTTTCCTTATATACTTTGAGTTATATCATTCATTTTCTATAGAAATTCACCCCCAATCACTGAGTATTTTCAACCAAGTCTCCTACTGCAAGAATAAAATAAAATCCCTGTGTCATTTTTCCTATAGGAAATACCATATGAAAACTGCCCTCTCTTCATAATAGGAACATAGTTCTAGAAATGCAAAGCAAACGAGAAAGAATTACTTAGGCTTCTCATTCTTCTCTCACATTTGCATCCAATAATGCATTCCCAACATTATTTCTGCTGCTTCCACCACCACTAAAACTCCAACTGTTGAAAAATCTCCTGAATGAAATAAAGAGAGCAGATGAATAAATGAAACAGATTAGGATGTTATTTCCTTCTTCTTTTGTTAGTTGCAAAATGTACCATATGGACATATCACAATGTGCCTTGCAGAAATTTGAATCTCTAATAGTTTTTTTTTTAGAAAGCCATAAAGTACTCATGATGAATGAACTTTGAGCATTAAATAATGAAAGACATTTTGAATGTTACATCAAGAAGTTTCAGAAGTTAGATCAAGTTTATGGTAACATTTGGTTTAAGTGGCTCATTCTTCGGGTTATCAAAACAGGTCTAATGTCGCTATAAAATCTTAATTGTGAAGTAAAGCCTACATATTATAGTGTTTGCATATGAACAGGTTTTACAGATTTTCAAATTAAATTTTTAATCAACTTAGAATTTCTTGAGTAAGGAAACTAAATCAATTTTACTTTGGCCTTTAAAAGCACTCTGTTGCTAATTTATTTGAGTAAATGCTATCATTGCTTAAGAATACTGCTAAAATAATGCTATTCCATAATCTTGTAGGAGGTATTACTTGGCTAAATATGCATTACATCAAAGATTTATTTGGCACTGTTTTTAACTAACTGGAATAAAATTATATTTTTAAAGTAACTGCTGTAATTATTACAACATATAACATATTCCTTGCTGAAAATAAACACACAGAACATTTATATATATGTATATATATATATAAACTTTTAAGTTTAAATATATAAAAGGAAGTTTAAAAACATTAGAAATATCAGCACAAACCACAACACAGCATATAGAAAGGATATCTCAGCCAAAAATATAGATATGTAAATATGCTACAAAAAAGGTTAATGTCATTGTTATTATCTAGAGTCAAATATAGATTTACTTCTTTTTCTGATACTATGGAAACCTACATACCTGGGATAACTTATTGTTAAAATAACTAATAGGATTTTGCATATTAATTACTTTTAATTTTCTTAAAAGAAACAAAATATCATCTAGACTAAAAATAATTCTCAAAAGAAACATCATGTTTAGAACTGGAACTAAAAGAAGTAAACTGATCGCTGATTCTGCCTTTCATTCTAAGTTCATTGTCTAAGTTGGTAATGTTAAGCTTTTTTTTTAAATACAATCAAGCTTCTATAGGTTGTGATTCTAAAGAGATAAAGCTTCAGTGTATTAGCTAACCAAAAAAATAACCCTCTATGAGAGAGGTGTCCTTACAGATAACCCAGAAGGATGTCTATATAGCTCAAAAATTGGGAACAAAATAAGAGGATATCATCACTCAAATTTAGAATTATTAGTAAGCTCTCACCAGTATCCACAGAACAAATAAAATATATACTGCCTCGGTATTTGGCAAAGCTTCACGTCAAGGATGTAAATTAGATATATATTCAGAAATAAGGTTTTCCCTGATTGTTGGAAGAAACAATAGTCTCTCAAAGGAAAACAAATTTCTTTCATTCAAAATAAAACTATTGGAGAGTACAGTGGTATGGTACTTGTCTTGCAGACAGCTATAACCCAGATTAAATCCTGGATACTACATATAGTCTCTTGAGCCCCCTCCAGGAGTATTTCCTGAGCACATGGCAGAAGGAAAGTACTCAGCACCACCATTGTGGCCAATATAATAAAATAATTAGATAAATGGTACTGTTGGTAAGACCATATAGCTCAGCAACAGAGAACTTGTTCTACATATCAAAGTCCTTGGGTTCAATCCAGGGAGGGACTGGAAGCTTTCATATTAAGTAAAGTGAGTCAGAAAGAGAAAATAAAAGTAAGGGAGTAGACGTTAAACTATGAAAATAAATGCTGAGATTTCGCCAATAGAATTAAGGTTGTAAAGGGGACAAGAAGAGACCTAGGGATGATTGTAAAAGATATTAATAGTTCGGTGGTAAATGCAATGCAGTAATATTGCATGCCTCCAACATAAATATTAATATTATTGTAGAATGAAAACTTCAATTAAAAATGACAAAGGACTCTAACCAGCTCTCATGGACCTACTTTAGGGAGTAGTGTGAGGCACCTCTACCACTCTAAACATGGAACCACTAATGGATTCCTATATTCACCTTCACCCACTTTCTGTTACCAGTTCCTCTGGCCAGAGTATCTGCTAAAACAAAGGCTGAAAATAATCTTCATAATCTCATAACATGATACTCATAATCACTTATCTTCCCGTTGTTCATCGATTTGCTCGAGCAGGTGCCAGTCACATCTCCATTCGTCCCTGATGCATGCAAGTGTAGCCCAATAGCGTCTACTTGCTCCAGGAACATGAAGAGCCTCAAACCAATCCTTCAGGTTTTTGACAAAAGAAGTCTGACCATCCTGTAGGTGTGCAGCCATGCGTTCTTTTGACATGAAAAGAACAAAAAAATCCAGTTGGCAACAGCTCTAGTCCAGCAGTTTTTCCTAAATTGCATTATGTGTCCCAGCCCATCTGATATTCAGCATCTTAGCAAATGAGACAACGTCCCTGATTCTTGATGGTCAGTGGAGGTCAAACTCTGGATCCCTCTCAGTTTAGTGAAGTTTGATACTCCAAGTATGACT
>JAJIBD010017127.1:0-17626 GCA_021461705.1 Cryptotis parvus
AATCCCGGCATCCTATATGGTCCCCTGAGCACTGCCAGGAGTAATTCCTGAGTGCAGAGCCAGGAGTAACCCCTGAGCATCGCGGGTGTGACCCAAAAAGAAATAAGGATACTCTTGAGGCATTATGCCTTTTCTACATCAAAGGAAACAGTCAACAGAGCAATATTCAAGTAAAAATGTACTGCAATCAAACAGTGATAAAGGACCACTGGTGAAATTTCTTAACAAAGATTTGGCAATAGGAAGACACTGGTAACAAAGGAGGTGGAATCACTGGACTATAAACCAGCTCCCCACCGTTGACAAAGGCCTGGATGCAGGAGACACAGCAAATGCCACCACACAGCACGTCTGCAGGGTAGTGCCGAAGGGCGCCTGCTTTGCCACGCAGTGCTAATCTCTGTGCCCCTGCTTCTGCTTCTGTTGCTGCCACTATTGCAGGGCCCACAGCCCTCCAGGGCCTCTGAGCAGTGCTGGCACTAGTAACCCAGACCAAAAGCCTCCCGCATGTGCCAGGCACAATCTCCACACCCTGAGCCACAGCCTGTCCCCTGATTGCAGACTTCCAGCAATGAGGGTGCTATTCACAACAGGAAGCAGGAACTGTTTGTTTAGGAAGCTTAGGAGGCGTGAAAGCGCATCCCGAGGGCTCGTCTTGGCCAGTCTCGTCCCAGTCGGTATAAAACCAGGAAAGAGAGAAGGATGAGCTCACATGTTTGGTAACTGACCTCGCTAACGAAGCTGCAGCAACATGCCGGACTCTGGGGTCTTCGTCCCCGAGCAAATAGATGACAACATTAGTGAGCACTCGTTCCTGCAGCTTTAGAAGCTGAGAGAGGAGACACAAGAGGGAGGCTCTGTATGGAATCACATTTACAGGCGCGGTTTGGAAAGCCAGCAAGGGAGAAGGCAAGCTCACTCTGAAATGCACAACACGCAATCACAACTTTCAGGACAGGAAAGAGCAGAACAGCCTTTACTCAGAGAAACTCTAATGCCCCAGAAGCCAGACAAAGCCACCAACCCTGCTTACCGCGGTGTAATGATGTGCTCCGCGGTGTAAGCTGTCCGCTCTGGCCTCCAGAAAGCTCACCAACCTGATGGAACAATGGAGTTACTCAACCACAGCCCACTGCCGGCCCTCGGGAAGGCCTGGTCGCTGCCGAGTCGGGTCGCTGCTGGGGTGGTGGGGCTGGGTGGGAGAACCGCACCTTTCCCACGGAAACTTCTACTCTGTCCCGTTCCGCATGCAGGATACAGTAACAGCTTCGTTCCAAACCCAGGTCCTCCCTCCTACTCATACGCCCTAACGACTGCCACTGAGGGTGCAAAGGGAGGGGCTGGGGCCTGCCTCTAGTCAGGGCCTCTGTCTGAGGGCTGAGCTCTAGCCCCATTTCTGGACCTGTTGTGAGGAAGAAGGGAAATAAGCCCGAGGAAGCTCATGTCTGTACTCTGCTGACCCTGGACAACACAGGACTTTCCCACTACAAAGAGGGTCACAGGAAAACCAAAACTGAATCTTAATGGGGCGGGCGATAGCCCAGCGGGTAGGGCGTTTGCCTTGCATGCGGCCGGCCCATGCCGGCCGGGTTCGATCCCGGCATCCCCATATGGTCCCCGGCACCGCCAGGAGTAATTCCTGAGTGCAGAGCCAGGAGAAACCCCTGAGCATTGCCGGGTGTGACCCCCAAAAAAAAGCAAAAAAAAAAAAAAACTGATTTTTTTTTCTTTTTCTTTTTTTTTTTTGCTTTTTGGGTCACACCCGGCGATGCTCCAGGATTACCCTGGCTCTGCGCTCAGGAATTACTCCTGGCGGTGCTCGAGATCATACCCTTGACCTGGGCTGGCAGGCGTGCAAGGCAGCAGCCATACCGCTGGGCTAACACTCCGGCCCCAACTTTTTAAAATTTTTATTCTATTTTATTATTAGTTTTTATTGAATCACCATATGATACAGTTACAAAGCTGTTTATGGTTGGGTTTAGGTCATATATTCCAACACCCATCCCACCACCAATGTCCTGAGTTCCCCTCTAGCCCCTCTCCACCTAGCTGCCTTTAAGGCAGTTTCCCCCCCCACCACCCTCTCCTTTGGGGCATTATGGTTTGTTATACAGGTACTAAGAGGTTATCATGAAAAACTGATTCTTAAAATAGAAAATTGGGGCGGCGAGCCCAGCGGGTGGCGTTGCCGCGCGCCGGCCCAGCCGCCGGGTCGATCCCGGCTCCCAATGGTCCCCCGAGCACCGCCAGAGTAATTCCTGATCAGAGCCAGGAGTAACCCCCTGAGCATCGCGGGTGTGACCCAAAAAGCAAAAAAAAAAAAAAAATAGAAAATTGTGGAGGTGGAAAGATAGCACAGTAGGCCGTACCGGACTCAATGTTTGGCACCGGTCTGGCCCCAAGAGCCCACCAGGAGTGGTCCCTGAGCAGAGTAGGGAGTCAGCTCTCTGCACTGCTGGGTATGACCCAAAAACAACATGGAAGCCGGAGTGATAGCACGGAGGGAGGGTGTTTGATTTGCATGTGGCCAACTTGGGTTTGATCCCCAACATCCCATATGGCCCCCCCAAAACTGCCAGGAGTAATTCCTGGGTGCAGAGCCGTGAGTAACCCCTGAGCATTGCCAGGTGTAACCCAAACAATAACAACAAACACCACCCAAAAACCAGAGCATGTACCAGAGCACCAGTGAGCTGTGTGGGCGCGGTGCGGCCAGGAGCAGGACTGCTGGAACAGCAGCACCCGGCAGGGCACGGCGGGAGCCTTTGGGCCGAGTGAGAGTCAGAGGGTAGGGTGTGTGCCTGGCACATGGCTGACCGTGGTTTGATCCCTGGCTCCCCATAGGGTCCCAGAGCTCATGAGGAATGATCGCTGAGCACAGAGCCAGGAACAGGCACCGAGCACCACTAGGTGTGGCCCTCAAATAAAGCAACAACCCAACTATCAATGCTATGCTAGGGGCGCTTGAAGAGAGGACCACCACTCAGTTCCTGGGCCCCAGCTCCTTGAGACCTCCCTGGCCTGCGCCTTCGGTCCCGTGGGGCGCTCACGGAAGTCGATCTCCGCCAGGGTCTCCAGGAGCTCGGTCGAACCAGCCAATAGGAGCTGTTCCTCAGGCTCAGCACATCAGTGAGCAGCTGCAGCCCCAAGGCACTGTAGCTGCTGCTGCAGAGACTCATGATGCAGTGCTGCAGGGCAGGGCAGAGGTGAGGCCATGGCACCATGTCTCTGGAGCACACCCAAGAACACAGTGTGCGTGAACACACCCCAGCCCTTGCCTGTGGCCAGAATCTGGGCAACTTTAGTAGCACTGCTGGCCGCCGCTTCAGCTAAGAAGCAGACTGTGAAGCCCAGCACCCAGTCCGGGTGCCGCCTCTCTGCCCCTCTGTCCAGGATAGACAAGGGCTTCCGGGCACACCCGGCCATGCAGGTTCTGGGAGCAGGCTGCCCACACCCTGTCCACTCTGGGAGAAGAGCAAAGTCAGTGAAACCTGACTAGAAAACCGCACCACGTGCTTCCAGGGAGACGCACTGCTCAGGGTCTGGTACGGCCAGGGCCCAAGACCCTCCACAGGGCGGGCAGGAATCGTGGACATCTGACCGTGCCATGGCAGGTGCCCCTTTGATTCTGCCCCATCTTTGAACCAGCTGGCACAGTTCTCAAGTGAACATCCAGCAGTACCCCCACAAGGCCTGAGAGGTGGCTCCCCCAACTCCTGCCACCCCAAACTGTCCCGTCTACGGACAGCTCTCAGCAATGTCTCCGAAAGGCAGAGCAGGGATCGGTCACTCTCACCAACGGCTTCCCACATCGGAGGCGGTTCCAAGTAAGTGCTGGCCTGAAGTGCAACCACGGCAACACTCCACACCCCAGAAACACTCACAAGGGATTTGCTCACCCTCACAGCAGTACACGCCAACTTGCAGGTCACAGAAGATTCATCCCTCAGCGTTTTCTGCAGCAGAGGAATGCAGTCTGCCAGAGAAAACGTGTTTCCTGCGCAGAGAGGAGCAAGAACAGATGCCTTGGGGAACTGAATTCGGGACGAGGACCACGGAGAATGCTTAGAACAGCTGCGGTACCTGTCAGAGCTCGGACGTTGCCCATCCACTGTTCCACGTGGAAACGGGACCTTCTCAGGACGGAGCAGATGAGGGTTCCACAGAGGAGGGCTGTGGCCCCGCGGACCTGTGGGTCTCCATGGTCGATGTAGTTCAGGACATCAGACACGTACTGCTCCTCTGTGGGAGACCAATCCAGGCACTCCAGCGAGGCCCACCACCAACTCCCTAGCAACAGGCAAAGGGAGGCGGGGCCCCAGTCGGGGAGACGCGACTGTGAAAAGCACAAGGGATAAAGGGGATGGCGAGGTGCAGCTGTCCGTCATATCCCGACAGCACCTTAGCACCACACGTTTTGGGAATGTAACTTCTGGTTATCAAGCAAATACCAGGAATCCAGATTTGGTCTTAAAAAGTCTCAAAATGGGGCCGGAGCGATAGCCCAGTGGGTAGGGTGTTTGCCTTGCACGTGGCCAGCCTGTGCCGGCCCAGGTTCGATTCCCGGCATCCCATATGGTCCCCTGAGCACCGCCAGGAGTAATTCCTGAGTACAGAGCCAGGAGTAACCCCTGAGCATCGCCAGATGTGACCCCAAAAAAAATTAGAATACTCTTGAGGCATTATTCCTTTTCTACATCAAAGGAAACAGTCAACAGAGCAATATTCAAGTAAAAATGTACTGCAATCAAACAGTGATAAAGGACCACTGGTGAAATTTCTTAACAAAGATTTGGCAATAGGGAAGACACTGGTAACAAAGGAGGTGGAATCACTGGACTATAAACCAGCTCCCCACCGTTGACAAAGGCCTGGATGCAGGAGACAGCAAATGCCACCACACAGCACGTCTGCAGGGTAGTGCCGAAGGGCGCCTGCTTTGCCCGCAGTGCTAATCTCCGTGCCCCTGCTTCTGCTTCTGTTGCTGCCACTATTGCAGGGGCCACAGCCTCAGTGTGAGGCCACCAGGGCCTCTAAGCAGAAAACCAAAACATTGGCCAGAGCGATAGTTCAGCGGGTAGGGCATTTGCCTTGCACCCAGCCCGGCCTGGGGTCGATCCGGCATCCCATATGGTCCCACGAGCAACGCCAGGAGTAAATCTTGAGTGAAGAGCCAGGAGAAACACCTGAGCATTGCTGGGTGTGACCCAAAAAGCAAAAAAAAAAAAAAGTCTTGCCTCCCAAAATGAAAAGGGGGCAAGAGTGACAACACAGCGAGGAGGGTGCTTGCCTTGCATGTGGTCGACCCAGGTTCAATCACCAGCATCCCATATGGTCCCCTGAGCCCTCTAGGAGTGATCCCTGAGTGCAGAGCCAAGAGTAAGCCCTGAGTACTGCCAGGTGTGGCCTAACCCCCAAAAAAGATTACAAAAAAAATTGTCTCATCTATATAATGCACATTCAAAAGCACAAGTGTGCTCCCAGCCCAAAGGGGAAAGAAAAAAAGGCAGAAGGGTCATTTTAGAAGCAGATTACTGGAGGTCACTAAGCGTCACCTTCTGATCTGGCTGATCGGGAAATGCAGGAACTGTTTCGGTGCAATAAACACTGCCCGTGAAGAAACAGGCTCTAGGGTCACAGATTCTTATTGTTAGTGCGTATTTCAAACACCAGCACGCCTAGGCGACTGGAGTGATAGTACAGCAGTAGGGCACCTGATCTGCACCGCCAAGTGTGGCCCAAAACAAAGAACCAAAATAAATACTATCACACTAAAGTAAACTTAAGCTAAAAATCACTGGTTTGTGTGCTTTGGGGTTTAGGTTTCTGGGCCACACCCCGTGGTGCTTAGGGCCCATGCAGTAGCAGGATCAAATCCAAACCCAAACCATGTAGGCAGCGCAGCGTGCTCCCAGCCATACCCAGCAGCTGGCTTCAGGAGAACAACAGCTCCATGCAAAGGCCGCGGATGAAGGTTCGAAATGTAGGGCTCTGGGGCAAACACAACCAGACGGCTGGAAGCTGCGGCCACAACATGAGAACTGAGAGAGGGTCCTGCAACCTACCAGGATATTCCGTGGGGTCCAGAGGAACTTTGTAAAGTTTGCTGAAGAAAGCCTCGGGGTGCAGGGCTACTGCTGCCCCCACACAGCTGAGCGCCAGTGCCTTCACGCTGACCCGCACATCCCTGTCGGGAACCAGGACTGCAAAGAGACCGGCGCGCTCAACTGCGGCTTAGGGCAGCCAGCGGGGTGACCACTCCCTGTCTCCCCCCCACACCCACACACCCTGTCCTGACGGTCAGCGGGTGACCCGCTCCCCAGCACTCACACCCGTGGGGAGAAGGAACTTTCCAGGAGCTTCCCTCCACCTGGCACCCACTTCCCACCTTACCATTCTTCTCCCCGTGAGTAAAAGCGATGCAGACAAAAGGCGAACACAGTGGACAAGAGGAGCAGAGTCGTCGTCCGTAGCCTGTCCTATGTCGCCTTTGATCCGGCAGGGCTGGAAGAGAAAGACATGTTGGCATCATCACAGAACTGCACTTTCGCTCACTGCTCAGGCCATGCAGTGCTGGGCCTGCAGGAGGGAGTGGCCACGGCAGGGCTGTGGCGGAGAGCGCACACAGCAAGGCACCAAGGAAAGGTGTTGGCAGCCGGAGGTGAAGGAATCGAACAGGCGCTCCCTGGACATCACTGCTATCTTCAGGGAATTTTCTTTCTTTCCTTCCTTCTTCCTTCTTCCTTCTTCCTTCTTCCCTTCCTTTCCTTTCCTTCCTTCCCTCTTTCTTTCTCTCTTCCTTTCTTTCTTTCCTTTCTCTCTCTCTCCTTCCTCCCTCCCTCCCTCCCTCCTCCCTCCCTTCCTCCCTCCCTTCCTCCCCTCCCTCCTTCCCTCTCTTCCCTCCTTCCTTCCTTCCCTCCTTCCCTCCTTCCTTCCCTCCTCCCTCCTTCCTTCCCTATCTATCTATCTATCTATCTATCTATCTATCTATCTATCTATCTATCTATCTATCTATCTATCTATCTATCTATCTATCTATCTATCTATCTATCTATCTATCTATCTATCTATCTATCTATCTATCTATCTATCTATCTATCTATCGCTTTTTGGGTCACACCGGCAATGCTGAGGGGTTTCTCCTGGCTCTGCACTCCAGGAATCACTCCTGGAGGTGCTCGGGGACCATATTGGATGCCGGGGGATTGAACCCTGGCGGCATGGGGCCAGCCGCGTGCAAGGCAAACGCCCTACCCGCTGGGCTATTGCTCCCGGCCCCCCAATTTTTTAATTTTTCTAAGAAACATCTAGGACCTGAGTGCTTTTTTTACATGTCCCCTTTTAATTAACAGCAGAATCTTGACATGAAACAGAGCGGAAACTGGGCCGGAGTGATAGCCTAGCGGGTAGGGCGTTTGCCTTGCATGTGGCTGGCCCATGCTGGCCCAGGTTCGATCCCGGCATCCCATGTGGTCCCCGAGCACCGCCAGGAGTAATTCCTGAGTGCAGAGCCAGGAGAAACCCCTGAGCATTGCGGGTGTGACCCACAAAAAGCAAAAAAAAAAAAAAAAAAACAGAGCGAAACAAAAATATATATTAAAATTATAATAATAGCTTAGGCAATATGTTTATGTTATCATTAGTCTTTATGATTTTGATCAAATACTCACCTCACCTCACCATCATCTCTGTGCCCAAGACCGTCTAGAAATGTCCTTATGTAACTATTAGCCCAATAACTATTAGCCCTATATTTCTATTTGTTTTGTTTTTGGCATCACACCCAGAAATACTCAGCGGTTACTCCTAGCTCTGCACTCAGGAATTACTCCTGGCGGTGCTTGGGGACTATATGGGATGCCGGGATTGAACCCAGGTCAGCTGCATGCAAGGCAAATGCCCTACCCATTGGACTATCAGTCCAGCCCCTCATTTTCATCTTCAGGGAATTTAAACTTGGCTGGAAACGTCTCTGAACAAAGGCAACCAACTCAGAGATATTTTGAAATAGCAGGGGCAGACGAATGACTACATGAAGTGTGGCCCACCCCTTCTGCAGCACAGCAGGCTCTGGAAAGGGGGAGACTCGGGCCCAGCTACAAGGTGCGTGAGGCCTGAGCACATAAGATGGGGGGAATAAGCCACCCCAAAGGTCAAGTCTTGAAGAAATGTCTCCGTCAGAAATGTCCTGAGTGGGGCCGGGAGCGATAGCCCAGTGGGTAGGGTGTTTGCTTGCACGCGGCCGGCCCATGCCGGCCAGGGTTCGATTCCTCCTGGCATCCCATATGGTCCCCGAGCACCGCCAAGAGTGATTCCTGAGTGCAGAGCCAGGAGAAACCCCTGAGCATTGCCAGGTGTGACCCCAAAAAAAAAAAAAAGTCCTGAGTGGCGTTCCACTCACAGGCAGACAGGAAGGAGCAAGATGGGGCAGGAGCGGGGGACCACAGGGGGAGTTCCGGTTTGGGGGACCACAGGGGGAGTTCCGGTTTGGGAAACTGCAGGGGTAGTTCTGGTTTGGGGGACCGCAGGGCGAGTTCGGATTGGGGGACTGCAGGGGAGCTCTGTTTCAGGAACATGAGGGCAAGACAGGACGGGAGTGAGAGCGCAGAAGAGGAATGGGCTTAACGCCTGACTAAAGGAACTCTACAAAGTCTGGATTAACCATGACAACCACATCAGCTCCATACAGGAATAACACGTGGGTGTGGGACAGTGACTGGCCATCAGGCAAAGACCGGCGAGACAGGGGAGCAAGCGGCTAGCACCGCAAGTGGCTCGGGAGACAGGCACGGGGCAGGGCAGAGGCGAAGGCTGAAGGCCGCACAGGGACTCCCCATGCCCGAGCTCAGGGCCGTTGGCCGCTGGCCTGCTGTACTCACCCCTGCTCTCAAGCTCGCCAGCCTCCGCAGCATCCTCTCTGGGCACGAGCACTCCACGCTGCTGTCAGGCGGCTGCCTGCTGTGGTGCCTGCTGTCCAGCACGTGCGCCTGCTGCAGAGCTGCGGACACACCGAGGCTCAGACAGGCCACAAAAAGCGGCGTCTGGACTCATGCCAACTTCAGCACTTGACCAAGACAAAGCACAACCACAGACTACCAACAGCTCAGAAAACAACTATCAGAAAGTCTTCCTGGAACAAGGACAAAACCACAAGCAGGTGAGCCAACACCTCTCAGCACGGCGCCAGAGGCACCTACCAAGGGAGGAGCTTCTGAAGGCATCTGAAGCCTCGTCAGAAATGTCCTCATCCTCCGGCTGGCCAATCCCTGAGTGCTGGCTGTCCACACCGTCTAGGACCTGGATGGTTCAAGAGGGACAGGGAGAAATTTCAGGAGGGGAGGGAGATGAACTCTCTGCTGGGCAGAGGCAGCCACCTCAGGGACCACAGGAGCTGATGCGCTGGGCCGGGAGCTGGCTGTGCAGATGAAGGGTGAGGTTCCGCCCCAGTGCCACCAGCCCCTGAGCACTGCCGGACGGGCCCCTACCTCCCAAAAAGCCCGAGAGTGAAAATGCCCAAGAGCTCGCACCGGCTCCCCCAACAAGCACAGAGCCCAGCCTCAGGCTGCGGATGTGAAAACGGCACCGGCAGGAGCCGAGCGGTCTAGACTGTGCCGGGCAACTCCCCTCAAGGAACACCGCCCTCTCTGCACGCTTTCTTCTCATGCAGTCAGGCTGGTCACGTGCTTACTCGTGGCATGAGGACAAGAGATCTGCCTGCCCCTTCCTGCTCACCACTACAGAAGGGGCCCGGGCCACCTGGCACAAACCGGGCCCCCAACCTGCTTTTTGCAAATCACATTTTCTTGGAACACAGTCATGGTCATCTGTGTCCAAAGTTTTACTGACACTATAGGAAAGGTGGTACTGCGATGGAGGCTGCAGAGACCACACCGGGAGAAATACGGCGACCCCAACTTCAGAGCTCAGCCTCACGTGACCAGTGATTTCAAATGACACGCAACTGATTTCATGTCCAGCCTGCAGAACCATCTGGGCCATTACAGGTGACTAATTTTTTTTTTTTTTTTTTTTTTTTTTTGCGTTTTGGGCCACAGCCAGCTGTGTTCAGAGGTTACTCCTGGCTCTGCACTCAGGGATCACTCCTGGCAGGGCTTGGGGAACCATAAGGGATGCCAGGGATTGAACCTAGGTTAACTGTGGCAAGGCAAACTTGCACACTGCCCTCTCCACTGTTATCGCTCCGGCCCTGCAGGTACCCAGTTATCATTAGTTCAGAAGAATCGGGGTTGTACAGGCACCTGGAGCCATGCCGCAGCAGAAAGGAGAACACAGAGAGCATCCAGCAGGGGCTTCGCTCCCTAGGGGTCGTGGCTGAGGGACATAGAGGAGGTGAGAGCACAGGCAGGGAGGCGGGAGCACAAGCTCCACAAGCTTCCCAAGCGGCACAGGCTACCGGCTCATGGTGCTCCAGATCCCGAATGTCTGTCGGAGAAACCAGCAGCAGTGGGCAGGGGCAGGGAGAAATCAGTCCAGTCACAGGTCAAACACAGGAAGTCCTTTACAGAAATAGGTTCGCGGCACTGTACCAGTGGACCCGAACCCTGCATACGCCAGGGAGCATGGGCCATACTCTCAGACACTCAACAGTAAAGATGGGTTAAGGCAATGGCGATAGGCTGGTTCTAGTTACAACCACAAAGACACCGGCCATGCCCTGCCCAGCATCACGGCTGCACACAGACCTCTCCCAAACACCCGAGAACAGAGTCCATCATTCCCATTTCTAACAATCGTCCAGAAAGCATCTGCTAAGAAGAAGCAAGACGCCATGAAAGTGGGCCTAACACCAGCCTCCTGTTGCAGGCCCCCCATCCCCCGAGCCCCCTGCCCCTGCACCAGTGACATCCAGAGTTCAGAGCTGCTCAAAGGAACCACACAACACAGAGGGACCCCTGCAAAGCAGGAGTCACCTCTGTCTGTACTGAAAACTTCCTGGATTCCTTCAAGTGAAAAAGCCCAACACTACTCTTAAAACACAACACAGCAAAGCACTGCACAGTGTGAAATAGCTAATAAAATTTGGGCGTGAGACTAAGGATAATCTTGCTCCAAATATTTTGCTTCAGGCATCATTGAGCTGTTCCTTGCTCACTATTGCTACAATCTGAGAAGTTTCAGTCAAATACAGTCTTAAACCCAGTACAAGCTATGGAAAGGTCAGTGTAGAGCATCTGTGTTCCCGAGTGCTTGCGGGCCACGATGTGTCAAGAACAGGTCCTGCAGGGTGTCTGAAGCAGTGGTTAAGCTGTCAACAAGGTCTGAGGGCGTCCAAAGCATGCACCATTTCACAGGGGTCATGCCAAAGTCTGATGCCAGGTTCAACCACAGGCACCTGTCATGCCCAGAAGGCTCTGGTGGGGCCATGGTGGGAGAGAAAACGAACCCTGGGTCGGGCACAAGCACAAGCCCCCTTGACTCCTCTCCAGACACTGACTCACAATTTCCGAACTGTCCGAAGGGGTCACAGCAGAATCGGGTCCCTCAGTGGTGGTCTGGGAGCTGTCACTGACAGGCGAGGAGGCCTGTGTGCCTCCATTTGGGTCTGTGGCAGGGTCAGACGGGACGGCGCTGATCTGGCTGGAGCTGGGGCTCAGGACATCTTCCTCGTCACCGTCTGTGGCGTTGCTTGTCAGGTCACAGCCGCTCAGCTCTACCGCATCAGGCTGCAGCGTGTGCTGTGAAGCGCGGCTGCTCCGTGATGATGTCGTGCACAGTCGAGTCTGCGGCTGAGCTGGCAGAGCCCGGAGTGGAGAGGCCGGAAGAGGCCGCCAGCTCGCCACTGATCTCACCCTTGACCGAAGCTGGAGACAGAGAGACACCACTCTTCAAAGGCCGGGAAAGAGGCTCGTGGGGAGCCAGGACCTGCCAACTCCCCACTCACCCTCGCGCAATGCCTCTAAGTGCAAACTGCTGAACTACAGGAAAAGGCGAACTTCAGACAGTGGCATGTCCTTCTGGCATGGCCCAAGGGCCATTTCCTTAGACTGTGCCACTGTCTCAGTGGGTTCTGACCGTGAAGCTAAAGGCCAGAGGCATCACTGCTTCTGGTCTCACCTGGAGCAGCCCAGAGCCTGTTACTGTGCCTGACAAACAGGTCAGCAGCCCAAGGGTGAGCAGCCACAAAAGCCTGGTACCAAAGCAAGTGAGAGCCACTGTGGGATGGCAGCTCCTACAGGACTTGGTCAAGACCTCTACAGCAGGCCAGAGCTGGGCTGGAGGGACAGTACAGTGGGTAGGGCACACAGCCAGCCAGGTCCAATCCGGGCCCCCATATGGTCCCTCTAGTGTAGAGTCAGGAGTAACCCCTGAGCACCACCAGTGTGGCAAATAAATATAAAAAAGTAGGCTAGAGAGATGATGGCTCACTGGGCTGAGCTCAAGCCTCGCATGCAGGAGGCCTGGTTTGATTCCCAGCACCGTGTGGTTCCCTGAACACTGCCAGAGTGACACTGGGTGGAGGTAATCCCACTGTGGCCCAGAAACAAAAGGTAAAAAAAAAAAAAAGGAAAGAAAAAGACCTCTATACCAGACTTACTTGGAGCTGAGAGAGTACAATAGGTAGGGGGCTTGCCTCGGCTAGCTGGGTTCAGTCTCCAGCACCCCATATGGTCTCCTGAGCACTGCTCAGAGTGATCCCTGAGCACAAGCCAGGAGTAACCCCTAAGCATTGCAGGGTGTGAGCAAACCAAAGATAAGTAAGTAAGACCACTGACCTAAGCATGGACTGTTACCTGGTTCTTTCTTCACCTCCGCTCCAAATAAACGCTCACAGAGGGTTTTGTCCTTTAGTTGTTTTAACCTTTTTTTTCCTAATCAGAAAAAATTTTCTAGGGGCTGGAGCAATAGCACAGTGGGGAGGGCGTTTGCCTTCCATGCAGCTGACCAAGGTTCGATCCCTGGCATCCCATATGGTCCCCTGAGCACCACCAGGAGTAATTCCTGAGTGCAGAGCCAGAAGTAACCCCTGAACATCGCCAGGTGTGACCCCCCTCAAAAAATAAAATTATAATTGGTAAGATAAATTATGTAATTAATCACCACTGTAATTATTTAATTTTTTCCTTTTCAGTTATCGACAAATAACTTCTGAACAGGATTATCACTATCACTATCACTATCTTCCCGCTCATCATCTATTTGCTCAAGTGGGCACCAGTAATATCTCCATATGTCCTGTCTCATGCTAGCAGAGCCCAAGGGCATCTGCTTGCTCCAGGAACATAAAGAGCCTCAAACCATTATATTAGGTCATGGGAATGACCTAATATAATTGTTACTGGTATTTGGCATATCAAATATGACACGGGCAGCTTGCCAGGCTTGCCGTGCAGGTGGCATACTCTTGTAGTCACCTCTAAATACAGAACAGGATTATACCTCCCAGAAACACTTTTTTTTTTTTTTTTGCTTTTTGGGTCACACCGGCAATGCTCAGGGGTTTCTCCTGGCTCTGCACTCAGGAATAACTCCTGGTGGTGCTCGGGGACCATATGGGATCCCGGGGATCGAACCCGGGCCAGCATGGGCCGGCCGCGCAAGGCAAACGCCCTACCCGCTGGGCTATCTCTCGGCCCCCAGAAACACTCTTATTTAAATTATTAGTAGTATTTCTGGGAGCTGCTTCTCCTAATCACTGCTCATCTTCTCTAAGATGGAAAAAGAATGAAGTCCAAGAGCTAGCTACAGACAAGTGAAGCTGCCGAAGTGAATCACCTATGAAGCCTGATCCCGATCTGCCCCTCAAAACCTGTCCCATTCACTTTGCACCTACACCCTAGAAAAAAAAGACTGGTCCTTGGAGAGAATGAACTTAATTTTAGGGCCAGGGATAGTTCAACAGACAAAATGCACACTGCATGTAGGGGCCCAGGTTCAATTCTGGCATTACGGTCGCCACAGCACTGCAGGATTGATCCCTTAGCACTGTCAGATGTACCCAAAGCAAACCCAAGAAAACAAAAGAAAAAACAACCTCTAATTTTTAAAGCAATCCAAAGCAAGGATGAGAGCAAGAAGACTGGCCTTTCAGATCAGCAGGGAGTGCCAAGGCCAGGAGACGGCATCAGGCCTTGCCTGTACTGAGCCCTGAATCAAAGCCCAACCCCCGAGTCCCCTCCTCCCAAGTTCTGCCAGAGGTACTTTGGGGTAACCGCCAGCACACCAGGCCCCTTTTAGCACTCCTCAGGGCCCCTCCAGGAAAGAGTGAAACCAAAGAAACACCAGAGAGTCGAGTTCTCTAGAATCCGCCAGATTTCAGGCCAAGGCAGTGGATGCGCGAGGGGCCCCCACCGCCACCCC
Source organism: Cryptotis parvus (assembly GCA_021461705.1). Lineage (NCBI taxonomy): Eukaryota > Metazoa > Chordata > Mammalia > Eulipotyphla > Soricidae > Cryptotis > Cryptotis parvus. The sequence goes on from JAJIBD010017127.1 coordinate 14,323, forward strand.
CACTCCACGGCCGGGCTACCTGTGAAGGCCGGGCTGCTGCCTTCTGACTGCGGCTCCGAGTCATCCTCCAGCGTGGCTGCTTCTCCCAACAGCACCTTGCCTGGAAAGGACAGACAGAGTGCGCTCGGGTTTGCTGCCAGACTCACGATGGCAGCCCAGGCCCACCCAGGCAGGGACTGTACAGCCGATCCCGCCTGGAGCTCTGGAATGCTGAGCCCACGCTCTCCCGAGAGTGCCAAGCACCATTAGAATCAATACCCTAAGTGGGAAGCAAGTTAAAAGCAGTGAGTTTTCAAACTAGATTATTTCAACAATGTTTACTGACCTACATTACCATTAGTGTTAAATAATTTTATGACTATTTAATCTTTAAGATGGTAAGTAATGGCTGCAACCAACTGTACTGCCCTCTCCAAATGGCACACCAGAAGTTTGATATAAAGATTTTATGCAAAAAAGGTAATTTTTACTTTATTATCCTTTAATTTACCATAAGACCCAAGCATGATATGGCTTGGGTCTTATGACCCTGAAAGAGAACTCATCTTTTGCAGAGTTCAGAAAATATATTTCTGTAGTTCATAGTTTTTTTGGTTATATTGATTTTTTAAAGTCTTACTCTGATTTAAATGAACTCATATAATTACTGTTTTTACATTTTGGATAAACATCATCAAACGATACTCAAAATTCTTATTGAGGATTTCCAATTTCATCACTTCAGAGTATATAATAGATGCAGGGACTTTTATCAGTCAACATGGAGGTGACACTAAAGAAACTGTGGTGGGAGGGAAGAGGAGAGAAACAGGAGGAGGAGGGCTGGGAGGAGGAGAAGGAGAGGAGGAAGAGGAAGAAGCGGAGGCGGAGGAGGAGGCGGAGGCAGAGGGAGGAGGAGGAACAGGAGGAGACAGCAGCAACTAAGCAAGCCCAGCTCACAGCCAAGGAGCAGGGTTCATAGGACAAGAAGAAGGGCTTGTGGGAGACGCAGAGTCCAGTCAGGAAGTAGGGTGTGGCGGCGCAGTGCCCACCCCTGCCCTGGGACCAGGGCCCTGCACAGGAGCTCCCAAATTCAACCAGCTTTTCCAGAACCCTCTGCCTTCCAGCAATCTCAGAGTTCCGCCCAAGATCCCAGAAGATCAAGCCTCAGTTTTCCCCGGTTAGCTGCTGGGAGGGGATCCATTTCAGTTGTTACTATCAGGTATTCCAGCATTTGTCATTTCCAGGGCTCCAAGTAGTTGGGGGATTCTTAAGAGCTCTAGGCTTTTGCTATACTTAGCATATGTTAAGAGCTGCCTCCTGACTGAGGGAATCTCCTCAGCTAACACAATAAGAGCATGGGCAGAATTTGGCAAAAATATTATTATGGGTCTTGCTAGCTTCAGTGCAATTCACTTAACCCCCGCAGGTTCCCTGCCAGGGACACACGTGTAGTTTGTCCAAGAGAACACATGGCGTGGTCTGGATCAACCATAATGTAATCGGTTCTGCTAGATCAAAGACACATCTCTATAAGGTTAGAGGCAAATTATTCGGACAGATACTGGACCTTCGTGGCGTTTTAAAGATTTACTGGCAATATACATATTCATGATATGAAACATGCTTTCATCTAGAAATTGTATCTTGAACTGCTATATCTTGGTTCAGAGATGTCGCCCCATTCCTCACTTTGCAAGGGAGTTTTGTATAGCAGGAAATCAGCTCTGGCATATCAGCATTTGTCAAGCTTGGGTCAGGAGCTCAACTGTAGATTTACATTTGTATATAATCTTTGGCCCATTCAGAAAGGCGAGCCCTGAACTCTTAAAGCAGATACCTGGCTTTGTCTCTAGAAAGCCCGGCCCACTATGGGCTGGCCTGGAAGAGCTTGGTGGGCTTCTGACAATAAAAAAAAAGCGAGTAGGAGGAAGGGGCCATCTTCTTCCAGTTTGGGTCTGACCTGTGACTGGTGCACATGGTTCAGGGTCCAGCGATCAGCTTGGCTTAAGAACTCTGATCCAAGCACATGGTCTGGGTCTGGCTAGGAATTGGAAGTTAGGGGGTTTTCCTGTCCTTGGATGACACTGCCAGAACTTGTATGAGTAAAGCTTTTGGAAACTGTGCTGAGCTTTTAAGTTTCATCAGTTCACCATTGGCTTTGAGGTAGAAGGAAACTAGCTCCCTGATCTTGTGTGTGTGTGTGTGGGGGGGGTTGGGAGGGGGCAGTGGCATTCCCAACACCTTTGAAACTGAGAAGGCATTAATAATGTACCAGGCCTTTGTCCACCACAGAGCAGGCCAAAATATAACTGGCCATCCTAAAGCAAATGGTCAAATAAGGTTTTTTTTTTCTTTTTGGGTCATACCTGGCAATGCTCAGGGGTTACTCCTGGATTTGCACTCAGGACTTCTGGCAATGCTTGGGGACCATATGGAGTGACAGAGATTGAACCCAGGTCGGCTGCGTGCGAGACAAACGCCCTCCCGCTGGCTATCGCTCTGGGCCCTCAAATAAGTTCTAAGCCCTCCTCCCTCAGCCCTCCCTCCCCAGCTCCTGAGGAGGAGCGACAGCTCTACCAGCCTGACTGGTCCCCCGTCCCAAGCTCCTGAGGAGGAACGACAGCTCTACCAGCCTGACTGGGCCCCCTGTCCCCAGCTCCTGAGGAGGACGCCCACGTTGGTCCCCGCCACCGCCGCAGCTCCTGAGGAGGAACGACAGCTCTACCAGCCTGACTGGTCCCCCCGTCCCCAGCTCCTAAGGAGGAACGACAGCTCTACCAGCCTGACTGGTCCCCCGTCCGCAGCTCCTGAGGAGGAACGACAGCTCTACCAGCCTGACTGGTCCCCCGTCCTCGGAGGGCGACGCTCTACCAGCCCGACTGTACCCCCCACCCCCGCCCCCCGTCCCCAGCTCCTGAGGAGGAACGACAGCGCTACCAGCCTGACTGGTTCATCAGAGCAACAGGGGGGGGAGGGAGATGCCTTGTAAAGACCTGTCACGAGATGCCCACTCGGGTTTCCATTAGGGCAGTTCCTCTCCTGCTTTTCAATAGCCATTTCTGTTTCTAACTCATGTTATCCTTTATGAAAATATCTAAGAACCTGGGGACCAGCAACCAACATGTGCCCGCAGGCTCCTGTGTCGCTGCGTGACTCAACAAAGCTGAATCCAGATTGTGTAAGATTGCACCTCACCAAACTTCGAGCACATGCCCTGTGAAGACGATGTCCAGTAACAAAGCGCGTATCACCCCACATGCGAGCGCCTTTTTAGATTTCACAGTGACAGCCATTTTTCTTTTGGATCACACCCGATGATGGT
>JAJIBD010017129.1:0-25512 GCA_021461705.1 Cryptotis parvus
TAAATAAAAATTTTACTGACTTATTTACTAAATAGTCCCTATCCTTCCAACTAATTAATAATAATCCTTTTTTATATTTTGTAAACTTTCAATATTTAAAAAATGAGTAAATATTGTTCTACATGTTTTATTTATTTATTTTTTTGCTTTTTGAGTCACACCCAGCAATGTTCAGGGGTTACTCATGGCTCTGCAGTCAGGAATTACTCCTGGTTGTGCTTCTGAACCATATATATAGTACACTTGTTGTATTACATTCTAAGACAATGGTATGTTAATATATTGTCTTATAAGTCTAGATATTTTACCTTCCTCAACAAGTTTTGCTGATAAGAAATAGTTACAAAAAATATTTTAGGGAAAAAGATTACATTTCATATGCTTTGTTCCTGCTCTACCTGTGTATTAGATTCACCTGAAATGATGTTCAAAAAATAAATACTTATGTTTAGGTCCCTAATCATAATGTGATTAAATCAAAATCAGGGTAGTTGTTAGGAAATGAAATTTGGTTCTCCAACTTCCTAGGTTATTTTAATGAACAGTGTTATATACCTTTGAAGACCATCTTCTAAAATAAATGTGCTTTATTTTTTCAAAACCTAGGGAGAGGGTCTACTTTCTTTATTTTGGAATTTGGAGGCTAGCGGCCTGTTTTCCCTTGTCTTGGACCTCTTCCTTCATCTTAAAATACCATCCTCCAATTTCTGCTTCCATTGTCACATCTTGCTAAGTTTCCATCTTCATATTCCTCTTTTTCTTTTAGTACGCTTGTGAACATTAGCAAAACAGATAAAGGCATAATAAGGTTTGTCTTTAAGTTTGTGTTCTCCCTTGAACACTTCTTCGCTTGCTTGTCCCTGTATTTCTTTGTTTGCTTTGCCTTGTTCTGTATTCCCTCTCAAAAATGGACTCTCCCTTCTTCTCCCCAAACATATTTCTAAATAACTTTTAACAAAAAAACTATTTTGCTTCACAGAAATGTTAAAGATAATCCAGAAATATATTTCAATCCCTTAACTTTATCACACTTGAAAAACATCCCCAACAAATTTGAATTGCCCATGCCTCCAAAATATAGAGTTGTTTGTTTTTGGCTTTCCACAGTTGAAAGTATCTGTTATGAAAGGTACAACAAAATACAGTTCTAATATTTCAAAGAAGAGAATGACAGTGAAAAGTATATTTTAACAAAATGGAAAAAATTATTATAGAAGTAGATTCAATGATTTTGAACCCTTTGAACTATATATAAATTATTTATTATTTGGGATCACTTCTCTCTTTACTGTGAAATTAGTTTGATTTTCCAACATACTTTCTAAAGTCTGCTAAGATTTGCATTGACATGCAACAGGTCTCAGGACATACTGTAAAGCTAAACTCCATTATGTCTACATTTTCTTACTGTTCAGTTGTAAACAGACACTAGTAGAGCATCTGGTGGCTTTGAGGCCTACATGGGGCAATACAAATAACGGTTTCCACATCGCTACAGAAAGATAATAACTTCCCAATAAATCTTATTTGTATTTTTAATTTAAAATCTATTTAACAATTCTTCTAATATTTAATTATTTTATCTTATATTACTTGTATATATACTCAGTTCATTAAATGGTTTTATGATTCACATAGTCTTTATATTCTGAGGTAATTGCTATAATGGTGTCAAGATGAATAAAATACATTCTACCTTGACTGATGATTTAATATTCTATTTTGGAAAAAATATAACAACACTCTAAGAGAACTGCAGAAAAATGATTTAGTCTAGAGCATGAGTGATATCTTAAAAGTAGCATTTAAAATGGAAGCAAATGGTTTATCCCACTATTCTGTAATTACTGCAAGAAGTTGTATCTGCATAACTATTTTCTTTAGTCTTTTTATTTTACAAATTATTTCATTATTTTGAATTCAGAAGCATTCGAGGCAAAAAATATGAATATTCAGAAGTTCTTCTCAACAAGTGTACTTCATATGGTTTTAAAGTCACTAATAATGCATGTTTGCACTTCTCTCTAAATATCCTTATCCATCACCAGATGCCAGCCAACAAAATTACTGTCCTTTGTGTACTTCGCCTCCATCTGTTACTGCTCTGCAATATATCCTCCCATGTTCCTTTCATATTAGAATCTTCCAAGTAAGCACATCTCCTTAAATTCAGCAGCCAGATTTTTTTAGCAACAGCAAGAGAAGGACCTCAAAGCTGCCTTCAAAACTGTTTCAAATATCTTAAGTGTTAGTATAACTTTTCATTTTTTCTTTTTGTTTTTGTCTATTCTAGGCTAGGGCCAAAATAGTTTCAAACTCTCTTCTTTGCTCTTGATACTTCATTGAGATTATTTTCTATCTCTTGATTTCACAGAAATTGGTACAAATTGTGCAGAGAAAGCTACAAAAAATTGTGATAGATGCAAAGTTTGGAAAACCTTCACAATAATTGTTGAAGGTTTACAACAATTCCTGAGGGAGAGGAGCTCTTTGATGGTCCAAGTAAAAAGATGTTTCCTTTAATAAGGTTATCATATATTTATCATTGTTCCATTGCTCCTGCTTCTATTTATAAAGAAAATATACCTTCCAATTATGTGAAGAAAATTGTAACTTTTTAAGGGTATATACTTTTACTATTCAAAAGATTTTGAATTTTAAATTGCCTGTCTTTGGACATTTTTTTTTACTGAATAGTTTTTTTTGTTCAAATGTGTATATATAATATACATTATTACATTTAATCATTTTTTCTCTATGGAAATGACCAAGTTACCATATCTAGACCAAACTGATTTTCTGAACTTAATTATAATACCTTTATTTTGTTTGAGATTTGTGATTCTGTATATTTATCAGAGGCATGGTGAGTAAATGTAAGATACTCTATTACCATTGTAAAAAATGTACAATCATGAACTTTCTGCAAAAAAGAACATATATATGTACTTCACTTCTTTTTATATTTCTATGTATTACTTATTTAATTTACTCGCACTTTTTAATATTTCTTTCTGATACACAAGTATGTTAGTTTAGCTTTTATCATGGCTACTTTCAGCTAACAGAGTTATGCCAGAAATCAAAAGTAGGCCCTTACACATGCTATACATGTGTTCTTTCACTTAAACATATCCTTGAACTACTTCTGATAGTTTTAATTAATGTGTTGAATAACAAACAAAACACTTGAAATATAAAAACAGTGGAGGTAGTCATGCTAAGTGCAGTGAGTAAGAAAAAGACAAAGACCAGATGATTTTGCTATATATGGACTATAAAAGAAACTAGAACTGCATTATACAATCCCTGGTAGAAAGACACTTGGAGATATGGTCGGTAGAACTGTGTCATCAAGGGATAGATGAATCATGAAATAATGATGGAGCTCTTGGCATTATGGACATGAGAATGCCAGAGCATCTCTGCTAGTATGAAAAATAGTATTGTACTATTATAATTGTGATAAAAATTACTAAAAATAGAAATAATATTTAGACAATGTAGAGGTTATTTGGTAATTTAGTGATGGTGGAGATGTAGTAATGTTTTAACAGAAAGCATGCATTCTGACATTATTATTATTATTACCATGTTATTATGACTAGAATTAAAAGAAAACACCTGTATATCCACCTTACTCCTAGTATCTTGAAACGTTCTTTGTTAACTATACTTTTAATGTTATAAACATGTCCTATAAATGCGATAGGACAATATGTCACATTTGAGTCTTATTCCTTGTTAGCATATTCTTTCTTAGCATAAAGCATTTGAGTGTTATTCATGTTGCTGCAGATATCTATAAGCATATATCTATATGCTGCATATATCTTAATACTCAAAAATATTATTTTACTGATGTATTTTATTCATCATACATATATAAAATATCTTTAGTTTCTCTCAGTGTTTTGGTGATTATAAATAATGTTAGTTAGATGTAATAATGCTAGTTATAAACAATACTAGAAGATGGATGCATGAATAAACATCTTTGGGAAAGTTTTAAAATATATTTCCTCATTCATGTAATTCATAAAAAGTAAAGCTATCCAGTAGTCACTATTTGTCTACAATTTCAGAATATGAGTTACCTGTCATTGAAATATTAGTGGCCCCTTATTTTAAAAAGATGCATAGAAATGAAGCATGCATTCAATGTCATATTTCATTTTGTTCTTTAATTGCTGGATATCACTGCAAGAAGAACACCCGTGTATATTTCTTATATTCCAAAATATACCCATTGTCTTTTCTTGTCCGTAACAACTCAATCCTCTTGTTATATGCGACAGTGCTTCTGTTCCTGGATTCCATCTCTCTGAAAGCTCTGCTAGTATCTCACTTTCCTCTCACCCTCCAGCCATCATTTCAGAGTGGCGAGCAGCAAGCTGTTTAATGTCTGCTCATTTGTTCTTGTGTGATTATCAAGGAAACCCTCCCAAATGTCTTTACTATCTTTCAGGGCAGACAAATTGAGAAATACTCCTTTCTAATTATCAAATTAAGATGAGTAGGAGGTAGACTTGTAGCCACTCTTTGATGTTTTGGTGATGCAGCAACGAGAGCATTTGGGACTTATGTGACATATTCAGTAGTAAAGGAAGAAAAGTATGTACTATATGTCACATAGTTCATATTTATCATCTGTTTAAATAGACTACTTGAAATATTTATATCATGTTTATCAAAGTGTTGTTGTGATGAGGCGGCCAGTGTCTCCTCAAGTGTCTTGGCAAAGGTAAAATATGCAGAACTACTGATAAGAAGCACATAAATCTAAGGGGGAAAGACATCCTTTGTTCTAAACATGTTTACTTCAAAGATAATTTTACTCGACTATGTGAGTTGGAAGAGAAACCTTCGGGATATAAACCAATGAAATACATTTAAGCAAAATTATATGAGACAATATAAAATTTGATAAGATTTACATTTTAATGTTTAAGTTTGACATGATTTTTTAAAAAATCGCCAGGGTTAGCATAAACTACTAAATTACATAAAGAGTACGAATGTGTGGGAGTCAGAGGTTAGGTAAGAGAGAGAAGGAAACAGAGTGCTAATTATTGTTTAAAATTTTAATGCCAGCCTAGAACTGAGCTTGAATATAGGCAAAGGGATATACATGGTAACCCCTAAATAGATGTATTGCAAGCCACAATGTGTGTGTATGTGTGTGTGTGTGTGTGAGTGAGAGAGAGAGAGAGAGAGAGAGAGAGAGAGAGAGAGAGAGAGAGAGAGAGAGAGAGAGAGAGATGCAAAGTGCCTGCATAGAGGCAGGCTGGTGGAGGTGAGAGGGAATGGGGGGGGGCATTGGTGGTGGGAAATGTGTACTGGTGGAGGGATGGGTGTTTGAACACTGTTTGACTGAAATAAACAGTTTTGTAATTGTATATGTCATGGTGTCAAGTATAATATCACTTGTATCACTTGTCTTCCCATTGTTCATTGATTTGCTCAAGCAGGCGCCAGTAACTTCTCTATTTGTTGGGAATGAGGTCCATTATTGTTACTGTTCTTGGCATATCAAATACTCCATGGGTAGCTTGCCAGGCTATGCTGTGGGTTTGGGTTAATTCCAGGGGGCCCAATCCTTTTCTATGTTAGACCATCAACCATCGGGGCCCATGGGGCAGAGCCCTGGGTGTAGACAAGCCTGTCTTGTGTCTGCCACCTGCTGATGCAGCCGGGCACCGCCATCCAGTGCTTTTTACATGTGTTATGAGAGACTTTTTTTGAAGAGCATGGATTCCAGGGGCAGAAGTGACAGTGCCGTGGTAGAGCATTTGACTTGCATGTGGCTGACCTGGGTTCCATTCCTGGCATCCCATATAGTCCTCTGAACACCACCAAAAATTAATTCTGAGTACAGAGCCATGTGTAAGTCCCTAGTACTGTGGGTGTGGCCCCCTTTCAAAAAATCACAAAGGGGCCGGAGTGATAGCACAGCAGGTAGGGGCGTTTGCCTTGCACACAGCCGACCTGGGTTCAATCCCCAGCATTCCATATGGTCCCCCGAGCACTGCCTGTAGTAACTCCTGAGTGCAGAGCCAGGAGTAATCCCTGAGCATTGCCAGGTGTGACCAAAAAGCAAAAAAAAAAAAAAAAAATCACAGGGGATCCAGTGTTCACTTTCGCTTCTAATTTCTTAATTTTTAATAAATTATGTGTAAATTTTGCTTCTTGCCTTAATAATGAAAACAAAAGAATATTGACCAATAGCCTCTTTAATGAGATAAAACAAAACTACATATATGTATGTTTGTGTATATATATATATATATATATATATACATATATATAAGAAATAATGTTTCTTATTTGGAAATAAGAGATTTCCTTGCAGTTTAAGCTGTTAGATTCTAAATTTGTGTAAAATGGTGTGATGGTTCAGTTCTGCAGCTAAGAAGCACATGAAATCTGTTTCTGTGAGTTGAATTTCAGCTAAAATCCTACATGCCTGGAACTTTCCTAACAATTCGTCATCTGTGTTGGCATTGACTTCCTACTGGATCAGGTTGTAATTGCATTTGGAAGTTCCCTCAGGGATTGTTGCTTTGCCAGGTACTGTCAGCCAAGTCAAATTGTAAGTGCTTGAGTACTTATCACTGAGAAACTATACTTTCATTAGCAGTTGTGTAACGCCCCCGCCCCCCCCCCCCCCCCCCCGTAAAATATAGCCACATACCATGCATTTCTTTTTTCTCTCCACTTGAATTGTACTAATTTTTATTTCTTCTTACTAAATTGAAATAGAGAATCTCTTTGTACAACCTTTCTTTATAGAACTTTAAATTAGTTATATTTCTAGATGGAGATGGGATTCTTTCTTGCTTTTTACTAAATTCTTTTTTATTTTGATTAGAATATCAATGCCATTTATGATTCAGGGCACAGTGTTGTATTTTTCACTTCCTTTTTTAGTACTTATACTGGCCTGAATATTTATTTATGCAGGTATAACAAGATTAATAACAGATATGATAAGCATTGAAATATTCTTTTAAGTTTTATTTTTTAATTTTCTCCTCATGAAATAAGTATTCCAGTATAGTACATATTGGTAATGATGCTAAAAGTCTTTCCAGAATTATATTTTATATACCATAATATGTTTTTCTTTATCCACTTTATTTTAAAACATTCCACACCAATTTAAAACAAAACACTTAGTTTATAATTTATCTAAAATATATTAAATTCTAAGAAGTTAATTATTGGTTTCAAATCAGCAGGCAAATTTGAAATTTGCCTCAAATTCTTTGTGTAACTGGTTCACATAAAGGATATGTGGATCCATGTTTATGTGTTTGTGTGTGTGTGTGTGCTTGAGTTGTTAGTTTGCTTATGTATTGGCATAATTAGGGGGCATCTGTTGGTTCTCAGGGTTTACTCCTCAGTGCATTCCTGCTAGTTTGGGTATACCATATTGGACCCTTGTCAGTCACATGCAAGGCAAGTGCTCTACCTGCTTATATATATAAGGCAAGTCACATTGCCTTGCATGTGACTGACCCTATAAGGACATAATTTTTGTCTTTTCCGCTTCAAATTACTGACTGACTTTAGGTAAAATAATCAAGTATTAAAATAAACCCATCACTTTAAGGAATAATAAAGATAATTGAAGGGCCAGAGAGATAGTAAAAGAGGATAGGGTGCTTGTCTTGCATATGGTAGAACTGGGTTTGATCCTCCACCCTATACAGTCTCCTGAGCCCTCTAGGAATGATCCCAGAGTGAAGAGCCTGAGAAGAAGCTGGGTGTGGCTCAAAAACAAACAAAAGTAGCTCAAATGATAGGTATCTTCAAATAAATTATAAAATTCAAGAATAAAGAACAGAATTAAACATCTGTTAACTAGTACACTGTAATCAATACACTTGGCCATGTTGATACAATGCATTGCATATAGGTTGGAATAATACTGCATGATTTGGAGGTTCAGCTTATTAGAGAAGGTGTCTAGTAAATAAGTAACGAGATTGGTTCCACTCAATACAGTCATTATAGACAACCCATGGAGATAACTTCCTGTTTTGGTTCTACCTAACTTTTTTTCTACTCATTTGAAGAAGCATATGATGAAAACAAACTGAAAAAAAATGGGAATGCTTTACTGAAGAGGTCACAAACAATCTTTGGATTGTGTTTGTATATCAGAAGAAAGCAAAAGAAAGCACTGGCAAAATAGTGTATTTAGAGGCCACAATCTATAGGCATGGAGATGAGTTAGTTTTGAAAATAATGAAGAGCCAGCAATGACCACATGTGGGTATCCGGAAAAGTAGTCCAAAGAGTTTAGAAAATAAGGGAATTCCGAAGACTAGAGAGAGATTGTATATGTCTAATTGATTGATAACTAACAGATATTATATAATCTACTTTCCTTACAGTCAATTAAATAATTTAGGGAAGGCTGGAGTAATAGTACAGTAGGTAGGGTATTTGCCTTGCATGTGGTTGACCTGAGTTGATGCTTGGTATATCATATGGTCCCTTGTGTACCGCCCGAGTAATTCTTGAGTGCAGTTCCAGAGGTAATCTCCGAACATTGCTGGGTGTGGCCCCAAAAAGCCAAAAAAAATCGTAGGCATTTGGGGAAACAGTTCAGGAGTTTGTGGTGTGTTCCTTGCCTGTTTAAAGCCCTGAGTCTTTATCCACATGACCCCTTACGGAGCCCTGTTGGGTGTGTAGCCCTCGTGCTTCTCCAGCATTGTGGGCCCAAGTACCCCATCGGTTGTGTCTATTTTGCCCAACTAACTGTTTCCAGGACTGACCCTCAGTTCCCCTGAGTACTCAGCACTGCTTAGGATATCCCACCCTTCCCCCATGCAAAATTAGACTTTAAAACAGCTTGAAATATATATATATACAATTGAACAGAACAATTTTAGTTAGTGAGATTTATATCATTTATATATCCTAAATTATAGAGGCAAGATTGTTATAATGTTTAAACCTATTGAACAAAAGCACGTGTTTAATGTTGTGTACAAACAAGGTTGTAATACAGTGAAATTAATTATAGCCTTCCTTCCCTTCCCTTCCTTCCCTTCCCTTCCCTTCCCTTCCCTTCCTTCCCTTCCCTTCCCTTCCCTTCCCTTCCCTTCCTTCCCTTCCCTTCCCTCCCCTCTCCCCTCTCCTCTCCCTCTCCCTCTCCCTCTCCTTCTCCTTCTCCTTCTCCTTCTCCTTCTCCTCCTTCTCTCCTTCTCCTTCTCCTCCTTCTCCTTCTCCTCCTTCTCATTCTCCTTCTCATTCTCCTCCTTCTCTCTCCTCCTTCTCATTCTCCTTCTCCTTCTCTCTCCTTCTCCTTCTCCTTCTTCTTCATCTTCTTCTTCATCTTCTTCTTCTTCTTCTTCTTTCTTCTTTCTTCTTCTTCCTTTCTTCTTTTTCTGCCATACCTGGCAGTGCTCCGAAATTCCACAGAGTTATTTTTAATATTACGTATATAAAATGAACATAAAGAAGCTGGTGAATTGTTATCTTTTAGCATGTCGTAATACAATACATATTGTTATTACATATGTCGTCTTAGAGTTTTCAACAATGCTACCATGCTTATTGCATTTTTTCTATTCCTGGAACTGATGATAGATTGTATCTGGAACTGATGGTAGGTGACCATGAATTAATAATGTGGAGTTCCACCCTCTTCCCAATTTATCAAAACTCAAATATCTGATTGGAAGTGACACAACAACATGTGTTTTTATTCATAGATACTTTGCTGGTCGTGAGATAACTGTAGACACCAAGACAATGAATGTTAACATCATTGTAAACACAGTACCTAAGTTTAATGATTTTTTAAAGAATTCAAAAGGGGTAAATAAAATAAATTAAAAATTAGCAATTGCATGATGATTACTATACAAATAAATATTTGGGTTTAATCCATATTAAGCTTTTAGAACTATTGGTAGTTTATTTCTATAACATAAATAGATATATATTAATCCTACAAGTTATATTAAACATATTTAGCATGTTGCTTTCTTTTTTAGGAGATTAGAAAAAGATGGATAAAGAGGAAGTATGCATTTCAATCATAGAAAGAAAGAAACCGATAAAATGTATTTGAATAATTACTCTAAAGAAGTGTTCCCAGATTTTCTATGAATAACACTGTAACACTATAACTAAAACCAGTGATAAGCTGTGACATGCATCATACATTGTTCTGTCCCTAAAATGCCAACTTGGTTTAAAAGAATTTTAAAAAATGAAAGTGTATATCAATGTTTATTGTTTTTATGAAAATTTTTAAAGTAAAACAGTTTCTTCAAAGATTTTATTCTGAATTAAATTGAATATCCCATCCTCCAGTGTAACTGGTCAGTTGACTTATTGTCTATTTTTAAAACAGTGAGATTTAGATTCCTACTTTGTAATTTTACTTGGAATAGGAATATTTTTTATTCTGCAAAACTTTTTATTGAGATATCATTAGTTTACAAAAGTGTAAATTTTTGTATTTTAGGAGTACAGTGTTACTGTGCCGAAACCATGAACAGAATGTCAATGTCCTTTCACTACTCTCCTGGGAACCCTTCCCACCCTCTTATCCCCTACCTGGCTTGGCAACCACAGTTCTGTGGTCAGAGTTTGAGGATTTTATTTTTATGTTAAATATTATCTCTTTCGCTTTTCTTTCTTTTCTTTATAGACCACATAAGAGGGAGGCTATCCAGTAATTTTCCTTCTTCCTTCTGATTTATTTTGTGTAATAAGGCACCCTTTAATTCGATCCATTATGTAACAAAAAGTAAGTTTTCATAGTTTCTGATCTCTGAATAGTGCTAAAGATAAGATTATTAAGAGAAACTTTTAAGTGTAGTAAATGATTTCAAACTTTGGATCAAGTTCTCAAGTGATAATTTCTTTTTCTCAGGTACTTCTTTCTGAAGCAGTTGAATAATAAGAATTTTCTTTTGATTAAATGGGGCCAAAGAGATGATAGTACAGGGGTAAGGTGCTTGCACTGTGCTGATCCTACTTCAGTCTCTGGCTTAGCATAAAGTTTCCGAGCACATTCATGAGTGATCGTGGTAGTAGTAATGACATAATCCTGGCTCTGTGCACAGGATACCTCTTGCTGAACTTTGGATAGTATTTATCAGCCATAGTTTGAACACAGATAACCCAAGCCCAAGGAAAATGCCTTAACTGCTGTACTATCTCTTGAGCTCCTGAGTTGGTTTTTATTTTTGCACCTTCCGCTTTCTTCAGCTCTCACACTTCTGATTGTGGTTTCTTTATTTTTTACTCATAATTCCTTATTTTGTACTGACTTCATGTATCATATTTTCATTAATTTCATAAAATGTTATAGTTGTGGATCTGTAGTCATTATTTGAGAGGATACAGAGCTGGTTGGTTATTGGTAGAATTTTTTTCCATGTTGATTTTTCACTCATGGAGCTGGGTGGGCTTCTATAGGGCTTTCCTATGTCTCTGTTATGGTCTGAGGGTAATCTTTGGAGTTTGTCCTCATGGGGATTATTCTGAGGGATTAAGCTGAGTGTTGCTCTTTTCTGATGCCAGCGTACATGTATTGAAAGTACAGACAGTCATTATAGTCCTTCTTCGTTTTGGCAGCCTAGGATGGCCGTGAAATTTTATCAGGCACTGCTTGTTTGCCTTTCTTATTGCTGCCATATTAAGGGCTCTTTCGGGGTCAGGAAAATAAACATTTCTGTTACTGGATTTGGCATATCGAACACGCATCGGACAGCTTGCCAGGCTCTGCCATGCGGGCACTATATTCTCATATACGCTGGCATTGGAAGCATATATTGAGGATCTGATGGTGCAAGCACAAAAAGATCAAGTACGACATCATTGGTCTGACTGAGACTAGGAGGCGCCAGTTGCATCATGCTGTATTTGACACCGGAGAAGAATTGTTCCTTGGAACATGTGATGAAAGAGGCATGGGTGGCTTTGGTGTACTTGTCAACACGAACATGGCCATCAACATTGATTCATTTGAATGCCTGACAAACCGAATAGGACGACTACGCTTGAAGAAATGTGGCCCACTGCCAGCAATTTCTATCTTCATTGTCTACGCACCAACATCCACCTTGTTAAACGGTGCAGAGAAGTGATAAAAGAAGACTTCAAAGACAGAAGAGCAGAAATACTGGAAGATGCAGCAGAAGCCGGGAAAAGCATTCGCACTGCCCACCTGTCCTTTGCCAACTATAAGACCAAGATGACTGCCCTCCGACGCCTTGATGGATCTATAATATCTTCCAGAAAGACAATAGAGAAGATTATCCAGGACTTCTAATCAAATCTCTTTGATAGCCACATCCACCTGCCCACATACCAAATTCCGCAGGATGGATATGTCATTCCCAACGTTCTCCCTTCTGAAATCCGACATGCCATCTCGTCGGTAAAGAAGGGAACTGCACCAGACCCAGACAAAGTCAGCCCTGAACACCTGAAGAATCTGCCGTCGGTACTCATCAATACACTAGCTTGGCTCTTCACACGCTACCTGTCCGAATGCAAGGTGCCCTTCCAATGGAAAACCAGCAGGACAGCTCTACTGTTCAAGAAGGGAGACATTCACTACATCAGCAACTATCGCCCCATCTACCTGTTGTCCGTCATCTACAAGCTGTTTACACGAGTCATCCTGAACAGGATTAGCAGAACACTAGATGAAGGACAACCATGCAAGTAAGCAGGCTTCCGGAAAGGAGTCAGCACAATCAACCATATCCACACAGTAACCAAGCTCATTGAGGTTTGTAGGGAGTACAAGATGCTGTTAATCAGAGGTGACTAGTATCCCACCCACATGGCAGAGCCTGGCAAGCTACCCATGTTGTATTTGATATTCCAAATACCAGTAACATATATAGACCTCATTCCCATGACCTGATGGAATGGTTTGAGACTCTTTATGTTCCTGGAGCAAACAGATGCCCTTGGGCTCTACTAACATGTGACAGGACATATGGAGATTTTACTGGTGCCCACTCAACCAAATCGATGATGAACGGGAAGACAAGTGATACAAATGATAGAAGTGATACTTTTCTATAGAAAAATAGATTATAAGAAAATTGATTTTCTTTCTTTAGTTGTTGGAGAAAAGATTTTCCAGAGACTTTCATTTCTCTAATGAATTATAAAATGTATATGATTAAACATGCTATAACTTCAGGCTCAGAAGGATACATGAAAATTTGTAGAAGCTAGATTTTAAGTAACTTTAAGTGATTCTCCTTTTATTTTATATTCTTAGTTCTGTTTTCCAAAGGAGTTAACATTCCTTTAATAATTAAGCATTCCACTTGTAACAAAAAATAAAATAAAATAAAACAGCCTCACACTTTTAGTTGTGCTTAGTGATTCAGAATTTGTACTCAAACTTTAAATATTTTTAATAGCCCAGTAATTTGTAGAATATATCACCCGAGTGGTTTGCACCAGATGGCTCTTTTTCTAGTATCTTTGCATTCTCCTTTCTCTAGGGAATTATAAAGGGAAAATTTATCATTTCCATTCCACATAAGCAGGTTTATATTTGTCAGAAATCATTGTAAATAAGGGACAGAGTTAACTTTTTATATAGAGTTCTATAAAATCTTGTATTCTGCGATTTTATAGTTGAGAAGATGAGTTTCACATAGTAAAACTTTGTTAGTTTAAAAAAGTTGTGATTTGAGGATTTATTTAGATTGAATAAAATACAAATATCCTTTTTAGGAATATACACCGATTTGCTGTTTTGTAATGCTTTATAATAGTTTAGTTTGGTGAAGGTTTAAACTATTTCAACAAAGAGATTCTAAATGCAATTAACTTCTTTTTTATATAACAGCCCACACAGATTGTCCAGGTCTGACAGCACCTCTTATTTCATGCTGGAAGTGGATTTATAGTACTATTGATCAACTTCCAAACTCATAGTTGATGTTATTCAAAATGAAATCAAAAGGCAATTGCAGAAGTCTTGGGTCTAAGATGGTATCTTAAAGAAATCAAACAGAAATAGCTTACATCATCCTTTCTTAGACTCCAATAACAGTGAAGTATGGGGCTGGAGTGATAGTATGGTGAGTAGGCCATTTTCTTTTGCACATGACGGACCTGGGTTCAATCCCGGCATTCCATATTGTTCCTCTAGCATCACCAGGAGTAATTCCTGAGTGGAGAGCCAGGAGTAACTTCTATCAATTAGATTTATGGCAATGAAAGCTATAAAATATGAATTATAATCAATAATCATGTCTTAGCTGTACTTTTTATTATAAATATCTATAATAGCTAACAATATCTAACTAGTCATATTGAAAGTATAAGCAATATACATTTTAGGTGGTCCCACCATGTATTAAAATTTTTTTAAGTAAAATTTGATTTTTCCTATGAATAACAAAATCTTATGTCAATAGAGAGTCTGTCAGAGTATATGAAGTTCATAGAACATATGTTAAACATAAAAAACAACAAATCATTAAGATATATTTGCTATAAAATAGGTTTTAAAGCCGGTTGCCTTTATTTTCATCTATTATGTTTTCCACTTGACTAGATTATTTTTCTTAAGGTATTAAATTTATAAATTTCTCCAATACTATGCATAGATAAAACATGTATGTTTGATATTTGGTTTCCTTAGGGGGAATGTATATGTGGCAATAGTGTGTAAACGTGTACAGTGATACAGTGATGCAGTGATACAGTGATACAGTGTGCAAATGTGAAACAGAGGAGGCATAATGAATAGAAATATTATATAAAACAAAACAAACTGAGGGGTTAGATAGATAGCTCATGAGACTGGATCACTTTTCATATTTGTGGCCCAGAGTTCTGCTGGTCTCCTCCACCATAGAAGGCCCTGCAGGGCTATATTGCCGGATAAAACCACTGAACTATCAGGTCACCTTCACCACATTGGTTCCTTCCATATAAAAGAGATCCCCAAATAAGCCGGTGTATTAAATTCAAATTATGGAACTCAGATTGTAGGGTGTAATAGTACTTTTATCTGCTACCTATTATGTAATGGAATAATAGCATAGCCTATATTTTATTGTTTATTTTGCTTCTTTGGTGAATTTATTTGTTTCTTGAGGTAAAAACAGATACACTTCTATAAACATTGGTTCACAGGTTGCATCTGTATATAATAATTAGGTGTACCAAAGCACTAATATAGCTTTTGCACTCCCCATAGAATCCTTCCCCTTTATTTTTCCTACTTAGTAATTTGAATTCTAGTGTCAGAGTCTAAGGGCTTATTTTCACCAGGCATTATCTATTGACTTCTAACTTCTATTTTATATAGAAATATTGAGAAATATTCAGATAACCCACTAAAATATTGAGATCACCCAGTCTAGGTCTTTCTCCTTAGTTCTTTCACTTGGCATGAGACTCTCCTTTTCTATCTATGTTGTTGCAAACGACATTTTATTTGTTATTATAGTTGAGTCATATTTGATTGAATATGTACATGTGTATATAAGTATATTATATCGGCACCTTTATTCACTATTCTGTCAGATTTTCATTGTGCACTTGTAAAAAATTCTCACCGCCACTTAGAACTCTGGGGAAGCTCAGAAGATGCTTGTCTCCTCTTTCTCTTTCAAGTATATTACCTTTCTCTTTGTGCTCCTGTGTGATTTGTGTGGGACCTCTAGCACTGCTTCAGGGGTTGTGTTCCTTGGCCTAAATTTATTGCTGATTTTAGATTGGTATTGTATTGATTATTTTGTTCACAAATATTTTTGTGAGTTTAGGGGCTATATTAATTGGAATTAACATATGTGGTTGGGGTAGTGCGGCTGCCCTGTGAGAGTGGTATAAGAGGCCAAGATGTGGGTCCAATACAATATGGAAGGAAGATTAACTTGCAGCCATGAGAGCAGTAGCCACCTTGGAAGATCCACTCCCACACCCCACCCCCTGCAGTTCTACCTTGGGGCTGGGGCACATGTTGATTCAGATCCTGAGGTCACACTATAGTTCCATTGTCAGTTTCTTCACTTCAAAGAAATATAGATGTCCCCTCTCACCCAGGCTCTTTTCTGGACACTTGGACTCAGTAGTATGTTTTTATTTCAGTCATAGTTTCTTTCATAATGCATGAGTTAATGGTAATCCAGTTTATTTTTGCTTTTATTTTATTTGCTAATAGAGACAGCAAGATAACTGTCTATATGAGTGCTTATGTTCAGGCTCTCAATTCTGTTTCATTTATCTCTGTGTCATTTATTACCATACCACACTGTAAGGGAGCAGCTGGGGTCCCCAGCAGTACCAAGACAGAAGTTCTCTTCTCCCTCCGAGGCCACCAGGGAACGTATGAAAACTCATGAGTATTTGCACTTCCAAAAAGGCTTTTTATAGTGCAAAAGCTCTACCACCGCAATTCAATATAAAGGAAGACCTTAGCTCTGGTCAGAACTTAGACCATACACAGAGCCCAAGTCTCCCACCAAAGAGGATCCCACCAAAAGCGAGAGTCCTACCAAAGAGGGTCCTACCAAAAAGGAGTCCCACCAAAGAGAGAATCTCACTCAAGAGAGAGCCCTACCAAAAAAAAAGGAGAGTACCTCAGGTCAGTCCACTTATATACACAAAAGTAATTCTAACTTCAGGGAAGGTCCTGTCAAAAAACCTTTTATAAAAAAAAAAGAACCCTAAACAGCTTCTATATAGTAGAAGAGTGTAGAAGGGAGGTACCACAGCCTATACAGGTCTAAACAAAGGATTATGTCAAGGACTAATCCCTTCTTAAACAGTGGAGAGAGAGGGAGGGCTGGTATAAAGTATCACTTGTATCACTTGTCTTCCCATTGATCATTGAT
The DNA here is from genome assembly GCA_021461705.1 of Cryptotis parvus. NCBI lineage: Eukaryota > Metazoa > Chordata > Mammalia > Eulipotyphla > Soricidae > Cryptotis > Cryptotis parvus. The sequence goes on from JAJIBD010017129.1 coordinate 16,854, forward strand.
TTGCTCCAGCAGGTACCAGTAACATCTCCATAGTCCTGTCACATGCTAGTGTAGCCCAAAGGCATCTACTAGCTCCAGGAGCATAAAGAGCCTCAAACCATTCCATCAGGTCAAGGGAATGAGGTCTATAATTGTTACTAGTATTTGGCATATCAAATATGCCACAGGTAGCTTGCCAGGCTCTGCCATGTGGGCGGAATACTTTTGTAGTCACCTCTAATCTCAGGCATTTATTGATGAATGGGGAAAGATCAGCTCTTCTCCTGGGTGGAGCTCTGATGAGTGGGGAGGCCGGATGTGGAAAATGGTGGCCCTTATGGTTGGGGGGTTCCTCTGAATTCTTGTGAGGCTCTGCTGGGGTGGCAGACCAGGGCTAGAACCTGCCTTCTCTCCTGGGCACCTCGTGATTGGCTGAGATCAGGGAGAGCTGGTAGCAGCTCTGCCCCATGTATGTGAGTCTTAATACATCTTAATTTCATGGGCTTCATGTAATATAGATCGAACTTCTTATTTATTATCTGCACCAGGGTGATTCCAAGTATCTAGTTCTCTTATACTGAAAGGGTCACACTCGCCTTCTTGAGGGCAAATTAGTATGATACTTCTGAAAATCTTAAATGATAGGTCTCAATGTAGCCAGGGTGGTAGTCTTCTGGTAAATTCTAACTGTCCCACACTGGTTCCAGTGGGTATAAAGAAGAGCTGTACCCAATCTAGATAACATAGAAGTCTTAGTAGATATATAATAATAAGTCGGAAGTTGCTCATTCAGAGTCAAGGTTACTGCCACACTCTCCATCAGTGTTTACATAGAAGAGAGATCACATTAGTATGTACCCTGGCTTAAGAACATGGAATTAGATTAAGCTGTGAGTGGATAAACAGCAAAGCTCCCAAGCTAGCTAGGCCTGTCATCCAACATCACACTTTTTGGATTGATATAGCTTTTTAGTACACAGTTGGAGAGCTCAGTATTTTCTTTCTTCTTTCTTTTTTTTTTTTTTTTTTGAGGAGAGAGAGGGAGGTCACACCTGGTGATGCTCAGGGGTTACTCCTGGCTCTGCACTGTGACAGGAGACTATATGGGATCGCAGGGATTGAACCCAGGTCAGCTGTAAGTATGGCAGTGCCCTACCCACTGTACACTCACTCTAGCCACTTTTCTTTCTTTTTCATCTCATGATTTTTTTTTAGAGTTCCATGATAATTTTGATAAGATTTGCATTGAATCTGTATGATACTTGCTTTGAGTAGGATGGTTATTTTAATTTTACTATTATCACCCCTCTCTCTCTCCATATATATATATTGTTGCATGATGTTTACAAAGATGAATGGGGCCTCTGGAACTAATTCATTCTTCAGAAACATGGTTTTCTTTAGATTCAGCTGTAGACCTATCTTTCCACATTTTCGGTTGAAGTCAGCATTTGTGCCGCTTGGCTAATGTTTGGTGTTATTAGAGCGATGTCATCAGCGAAGCGGAGGTGGTGTAGTTGCCGACCATCTATCTTTATTCCCATTCCTTCCCATTCTAATTGTCACATGATGTTCTCAAGGGTGGTGCTGAAGAGTTTTGGTGAAATGGTATCACCCTTTCGAACCCCTCTTTTCACATTAATGATCACTTCTTTGTAGAATGGTGAGATCCTGGTGGTGAATCCGTAATACAGCTCATGAAGGATCTTGATGTATTGGGTTTGAACGCCCTGTTTGGCTAGGGCTTCAATTACTGCTTCAGTCTCCACAGAAACAAAGGCTTTCTTTAAATCAATTTATGTGAGTCAGAGTGGCATCCTGAAATCCCTACACTCTTCAAGAGCTTGGTTACCTTGTGGATATGGTCGATTATGCTGAATCCTTTTCGGAATGCAGCTTGCCCGCATGGTTGCCCTTCATGTAATGTTCTGCCAATCATGTTCATGATGACTCAAGTGAACAGCTTGTAGATGACAGACAACAGGTATTGGGGCGATAGTTGCCGATGTCGTGAATGTCTCCCTTCTTGAACAGTAGAACTGTCTTGCTGGTTTTCCAATGGGAGGGCACCTTGCAATCGGACAGGTAGCGTGTGAAGAGCTGAGCCAGTGTATTGATGAGCACTGAAGGCAAATTCTTCAGGTGTTCAAGTATGACTTGTCTGGGCCTGGAGCTGTTCCCTTCTTTACTGATGGAATGGCATGTTGGATTTCAGAAAGGAGAAAGTTGGGTGAACTAAATGGCATGTTGGATTTCAGAAGGGAGAACCTTGAGAACATCATGCGACAATTAGAATGGGAAGGAATGGGAGTGAAGATAGACAGTCGGCAACTAAACCACCTCCGCTTCACTGATGACATCGTTCTAATAACACCAAATATAGCCGGGGATCGAACCTGGACTGGCATGGGCCGGCCGCGTGCAAGGCAAACGCCCCTATCCACTGGGCTATTGCTCCAGCACCAAGAAACTATTGCTTTTAAAAGTAGGAAATTCAACACACTACCCTTACCAATTGGGTAGTGTGTTGAATTTCCTCCTTTTAGACTTCATAAAAGTCTACACATATTTCACAGAATTTATAAAGCAACAACAATACTGTGCTGGGTGTGGAGGAAAAATCTTATCATGATCTATAGTTGAGCTTCATTTGTGCAGTGCTAATACTAGAAAAAAATACTAGAAAATACTAGAAAAATAGTAGAAAAAAGACGCATGTCTTTAGTTTCATAATCTATATATTAGATTCATAATCTAATATATTATATATTAGATTATGAATATAATATATTAGTTTATATATAAACTAATTCATAAAGTCTATATATTAGTTTCATAATCTATATATACATATATAAACATATATATTTCATGGAAATTAAGTGTACTTTTCAGAAAGAATAACTTCCAGCCTACAACTTGTAATGGGGGTAATCCTCAAAAAAAACAAAAAAATAAGAACTCCAATCTTTTTTACTTTCACGAATTTAATGCAAACACATTAAATGCTATTTATTTTGCTCCCCCCCAAAGCTGCACAACGTTGTTTCTAAGCTGCATCTGGTTGTGCTCAGGAATTACTTTTTGAATTTATATTCACATTAGTTAAGTTTTATGGCCTGGATTCCCCACATGAATTATATATTATATATGAAGAAATAATGAGCATATCATGTCTAAATGTAGTAATAAGATTAGACTCTGTCATTATTAGAAAAAGCTTGTGCCCAAGTAATAAACAAAAATGGTTTCTTTAACCTTAGATAGTTTGAAAAGCAATGATTTTCACGATATAGTTGGGATATACAGGAAAGTAAGGAAGGGAAAGTTCAAGTATAATTATGGTCAACAAAGATACTAAAGAAATCTTTTAATTATAAAACTGTCTTATATAATTAACTAAGAAAACATAAAACTAAATTATTCTTAGGAAGTTACTGAATAGCAAAAAATCAATCACAATATAATCATATCATCTGGATTTAGGAATATGTTTGGATTCATTTATTAGAGCATCATCCAAGGTTCTGACTTAAAAGGATCTCTAGAATAAATGTTTTCATTTGAACGCTACTTGCATTATCTTAGTAACTTTCATGGCCTGTATGAGTTAGACAATATTTTGGCCAATTTTGCCTACACTTGTACTTTGCACAAATTTCTGTATCTAGGACAAGCATTGGCAGCTTTTCAAAGGACAGTGCCAAGTCTCTAGCATTCTTTTTGTAGCTTGTTTGAGTGAAGAGTAGAAAATCTAAATAGGCTCCTAGTCTTGAGACACAGATGGCAAAAGTTTTGACCACACACAGAATCTTTGCTCTTGTGCCCTCTGTAAATTGAGTCTCTCCATCCTAATCTAACCTTCAAGGAACCACAGGTTGGAATTCTATTGATTATAACTCAGTAATTATAGAAGCATTTTAGAAATTCACAGAGACACTAAGACACCACAATTTATGAAGGATTAATTTAGTGACAAACCTACGAGTACTAAGATAATTTCTTCCAATGTTACATGAAATATTTTATTGCCACTAAATGAAGGAAACTCTATGACTAGAGACTCAGTTGTTTAGTCAAAAATCACAACAGCATTTTGCAGTTATTACCCTTTTTAGGTCCAAGAACCCTAATAATCTGATTACAATTATGAGCCCTGTGTTAAAATAGCACCAGCATCAATTGAGAGAATATTCTCATATTTGAGGCGCCTACAGAACACTATCAATAAGTACAATACCACCAATTTAAGAGATTCTGATCTAACTCAATTCTTGAATTTAACAAATAACAAAATAATGGTTCAATGAGATGAAGCCTGACTAGAACATCAAGTAACCAGAAAAGCTGTTAACTTTTATATTTTAAACTTCAAATCACTGTCCTGAGAAAACTAGCAAGTTAATTACTTTGGTAATGGATTTTAAAAGCAAGTTGCAAAAAATCTTCTGAGAAGGAAGTGATTTTCTCAGAAATGGAATGCTTTTCAAGAGGACAAATGATAACTTTTTTTTTGGTTCCTAAAGAGACAAAACCGTAAGCTTATTTTTTTTTTGTCACTGTGAATTGTAAATGCTATAGTGAGGAAGATAAACAAGTAAAAACAGTATCTGGAAGGTCATCTAAAAGTTGGTGAAATATTCTCATATGGAAACAATATGATTGTTTAAATTTGTTTTCATTAGGATAAAATCAAGTCACCCTGAACATTATGTAATTATATAAATAAAATAATATTTGTTCAAATTAAAAAAAAAAACAAAACACATGCTTCAGTTCCTTCAGGCTCCTGGATCTCACCTACTGCCTACTCTAGTTAACATTACTACAATTTCCACAACATCCACAATTGCAGTCTGAATCAAGAAACTACGGGCACTTCCTTTCTTTTCTCACATTCTCCAAAATGCTTCAATTGTATCCCTCAGTGATTATCACTAAAAATGCACCTTCTGCTCCCCTCCTATTTCTGCATGTCTTGAACACTATTTAAAATTCACCTGGTCTTGTTATCTTTCTATTTACATTTAAAAACATTTCCTTCCTTCCTTCCTTCCTTCCTTCCTTCCTTCCTTCCTTCCTTCCTTCCTTCCTTCCTTCCTTCCTTCCTTCCTTCCTTCCTTCCTTCCTTCCTTCCTTCCTTCCTTCCTTCCCTCCCTCCCTCCCTCCCCCTCCTCCTCCCCCCTCCCTCCCTCCCTCCCTCCCTCCCTCCCTCCCTCCCTCCCTCCCTCCCTCCCTCCCTCCCTCCCTGCTTTCATTGGAGGAAAGTTGCTATCACCCGTGATGGGTTTGGAATTTGAACATTAAAGGACTTAAACTTAGTTATTGACACAGTGATATATATATATATATATATATATCTTTATGTCTGTGTGTGAGATATATATATATTATCTCACAATTGTGTGAATATATATATATATATATATATATATATATATATATATATATATATATATCACAATGCTCTTGGAGGCATTCCATGCCGTTTTCTTCCTCCTGCGCAGCTCTGGTTTTAGGTTGTTCATCATATTGAGTTCTCGACCTAGGTACACATAACTGCTGCATTCAGAGATGGTTGTTCCATTGAGAGTGAATGTAGCATCTGTAACTAATTCATTTTTCATGAACATTGTTTTGTTGAGATTCAGCTGTAGATCTGTCTTTCCACATTCTTAGTCTCGAGATACATATACATAATGTGTATGTATCTCAAATACATACACATTTTGTATGCAATTTACATAGATAATGATTTATGTATGTAGTAAAATTAGACTGTATTTTTTTTTTTTTGCTTTTTTGAGTCACACTCGGCAATGCTCACCGTTACTCCTGGTTCTGCACTCAGGAATTACTCCTGGTGGTGCTCAGGGGACCATATGGGATGATGGAATGCCGGGGATCGAACCTGGATCGGCACAGGCCAGCTGCGTGCAAGCCTCATGCAAGCTGTTATTATATATATATACATATATATCACTTGATCACTTGACATCCCATTATTTATTGATTTGCTCGAACGGACGCCAGTCATTTTTCCATTTGACCCTATCATGTGCCAGTGTAGCCTAATGGTATCTGGTTGCTTAGGGAATACAAAGAGCCTCAAGCCGTTCGTTCAGGGTCTTAACGAACAAGTCTGACCATCTTGTAGGTGGGCGGCCACGTGATCTTTTGACATCTCGTGGGAGCCTGTCGGTAATGGACTAGTCCAGCGGTTGTCTCCAAATCACACTACATGTCCAGCCCATCTGATTTTCGATGCCTTGGGAAATGAGAGAGCGTCCCTGACTCTGGATTGTCGACAGAGGTTGGAATTCCAGATTCCTTCTCTCACTTGAGTGAGGCGTGATATTCCAAGCACAGCTCTTTGGATTCCTCTTTGAGAGACCGAATAGCGCTTCTCAACCTGCTTTCATAGGTCTCAGGTCTCTGAGGCATATGTTAATACAGGGAGAACAGTGGAATTGAAGAGATGTGCCCGCCGCTGGAGGTTCTTTGTCCTTTTAGCTATTTCTTTGATGCTCTTGGAGGCATTCCATGCCGCTCTCTTCCTCCTGCGCAGCTCTGGTTTTAGGTCGTTCATCATGTTGATTTCTCGACCTACGTACACATAACTGCTGCATTCAGAGATGTTTGTTCCATTGAGAGTGAATGTAGCATCTGAAACTAGTTCATTTTTCATGAACATTGTTTTGTTGAGATTCAGCTGTAGACCTGTCTTTCCACATTCTTGGTCTCGAGATACATATACATAATGTGTATGTATCTCAAATACATACACATTATGTATGTAATTTACATAGACAATGATTTATGTATGTAGTAAAATTAGACTGTCTTTTTTTTTTTTCCTTTTTGAGTCACACCCGGCAATGCTCAGCGTTATTCCTAGCTCTGCACTCAGGAATTACTCCTGGTGGTGCTCGGGGGACCATATGGGATGCCGGGGATCGAATCTGGGTCAGCACAGGCCAGCTGCGTGGGCCGCCTACCCGCTGGACCATCGCTCCGGCCCCCTAGACTGTATTTTTATGGGTCACTTTTCTTGTGACCATTTTTGTTGTAATTATTTTTGTTTACAAAATATTGTATGTTACCTTTAAAATAAAATTATTATTTTTGTTTAAATAATACACTTTAAAGCAACTTGATAAAGGCCTTTGTTTCCTCAATAGTAAACTCTCTACCTGTACATGTAGTCAAGTGGGACTAGTTTTTTTTTTTTTTAATTTTGGGGAGTGGGACCTTAGTTGAATCTGGTCAGGTACATTTAGTTCTTTGCTCAAGATCACTTCTGGGGTCCTCAGGGGACTATATGCAGTGTTTGGGACTCCACTAAGGTCAGTCACATCCAAGGCAAGTGCTTTACCAACAGTAATATCTCCCTCGCATTGGTATGAGGTTTATTGACATAATTTCTAAGATTCTTCATGTGAAATCATGGAAATGCATGAATAGACATATGTGTAGATCCTGTGCCTCCCCTGAAAAGATATTATAGAGATTACACTCCTAATATATGATATTGTGACATAAAAATATTTCTTACATATTATATATCATTCTTCCTTCCCACAGCTCCCTAAATCCTTGTAACTTCCTAAATGTTGAGAGTGTTAAAGTTTTTCTTTGGTTATATTAATTATCTAAAAAATTTTAGGCACCTATGTTGTTATTTGGTTATATTATTTGTTAGGCACCTAAGGAAAATCTCCTGTATAAATAGAGGTTTTGAGTTTCTAGTCTTATTCCCCAGACTACCAGTGAGGTTAAAAATATAGATATTGAGTGCAACTTTCACTGGCAAATGATTGATCATTTATTGTAAACCTCTAAAAAGCCACTGTAAAGGAGCGGTTTTGGTGAACTTTCATGTTGGTGATTCTTAGAGACTGGAGTGTTAGAAGAAAAACTATGCTAGAGAGGCCACAAAATTCTAAGCATTCCTTTCCTGATAACTTGACCCAGGTTTCTCTTTCAACTGACTTTGGATAATATACTTTGTAATAAATTCATAATCTAATAAATAAAATGTTTTTCCTGAACTCTGAGTTGCTCTAGGAAATCATTCAAAGTAGAATAGGGTGTTCTGAGAAGCTGCCATATATACCCTGACAGTGATGAACATATGTAATTAACAAAGCTTGGGACTGCCACCTAAGATCCAAGGAGGCCCCTGTGGAAGACTCTGATCTAGTGTCAGATGTGTACATAACAATCAGGATTTGTGAGCTCTGGAAGTAAGCGTGATTTTGAGACTTTTATCTCTAGACTCTCTTGCTCCCTCCAGGTATATGATCAGAATTGAGCTGTATTAAGTTGAATCCTTGGTTGTACTGCTGGTGTCTGAGAATTTTGTTAATGCAGGAATTCTGCCTCCTGTGCCCCTCCTGCCATGATATACAGGCCTACCCACATTGGAATTTGATGTCAGAACTATACTCCAGTAGATTTGGCCTGTTTTTTTTTTTTGTTGCAGTGGCAGGACTGAGTGAAATTATTTCAATTATTAACCATCTAAGTTCTTTACAGTGTGTTGACCTTTGATATGGAGGATGTAGATTTGGAAGCTGTGTATATAGCTTCTCAGAAAAGCGCTTAAAATTAGAAATTCCTGGGACCCATCCCCTGTTTAAGTGCTTCAGCTCCATTGTATATTCCCCCATGATGTAGT